>WEDG01011353.1:0-16973 GCA_017591395.1 Schistocephalus solidus
CATCATATGCTACGTCGCTGTGCGACCGCCTGCGAGGGCTCTAGTCTGAGCTCCAGGGCACAACGGAACATACATGTTCCTTAAGCAGATCAGTAAGCCCCAAACTATCATCATATTGCCCGATCACAACCGACAAAACAACGAGCCCGTGGCTCAATGGTAGAGCGTTCGACTCAAATACCAAAAGGTCGCGGGTTCGAATCCCAGGTGTGCCACACTTGGGATTGGGTATGACTGGCTGATGACGGCTAATAAGCCAGAAATGGCCATTCCGGTCTCCCCTTGTCTTTGTCGGTTCCATTCCATCATATGCTACACGTCGCTATGCGACCGCCTGCGAGGGCTCTAGTCTGAGCTCCAGGGCACAACGGAACATACATGTTCCTTAAGCAGATCGGTGAGCCCCACACTATCATCATATTCCCGATCACAACCGACAAAACAACGAGCCCGTGGCTCAATCGGTAGAGCGTTCGACCCAAATACCAAAGGTCGTGGGTTCGAATCCCAGGTGTGCCACACTTGGGATTGGGTATGACTGGCTGATGACGGCTAATAAGCCAGAAATGGCCATTCCGGTCTCCCTTGTCTTTGTCGGTTCCATTCCATCATATGCTACACGTCGCTATGCGACCGCCTGCGATGGCTCTAGTCTGAGCTCCAGGGCACAACGGAACATACATGTTCCTTTAAGCAGATCGGTGAGCCCCACACTATCATCATATTCCCGATCACAACCGACAAAAACAACGAGCCCGTGGCTCAATGGTAGAGCGTTCGACCCAAATACCAAAGGTCGCGGGTTCGAATCCCAGGTGTGCCACACTTGGGATTGGGTATGACTGGCTGATGACGGCTAATAAGCCAGAAATGGCCATTCCGGTCTCCCTTGTCTTTGTCGGTTCCATTCCATCATATGCTACACGTCGCTATGCGACCGCCTGCGAGGGCTCTAGTCTGAGCTCCAGGGCACAACGGAACATACATGTTCCTTAAGCAGATCGGTGAGCCCCACACTATCATCATATTCCCGATCACAACCGACAAAAACAACGAGCCCGTGGCTCAATGGTAGAGCGTTCGACTCAAATACCAAAGGTCGCGGGTTCGAATCCCAGGTGTGCCACACTTGGGATTGGGTATGACTGGCTGATGACGGCTAATAAGCCAGAAATGGCCATTCCGGTCTCCCTTGTCTTTGTCGGTTCCATTCCATCATATGCTACACGTCGCTATGCGACCGCCTGCGAGGGCTCTAGTCTGAGCTCCAGGGCACAACGGAACATACATGTTCCTTAAGCAGATCGGTGAGCCCCACACTATCATCATATTCCCGATCACAACCGACAAAACAACGAGCCCGTGGCTCAATGGTAGAGCGTTCGACTCAAATACCAAAGGTCGCGGGTTCGAATCCCAGGTGTGCCACACTTGGGATTGGGTATGACTGGCTGATGACGGCTAATAAGCCAGAAATGGCCATTCCGGTCTCCCTTGTCTTTGTCGGTTCCATTCCATCATATGCTACACGTCGCTATGCGACCGCCTGCGAGGGCTCTAGTCTGAGCTCCAGGGCACAACGGAACATACATGTTCCTTAAGCAGATCGGTGAGCCCCACACTATCATCATATTCCCGATCACAACCGACAAAAACAACGAGCCCGTGGCTCAATGGTAGAGCGTTCGACTCAAATACCAAAGGTCGCGGGTTCGAATCCCAGGTGTGCCACACTTGGGATTGGGTATGACTGGCTGATGACGGCTAATAAGCCAGAAATGGCCATTCCGGTCTCCCTTGTCTTTGTCGGTTCCATTCCATCATATGCTACACGTCGCTATGCGACCGCCTGCGAGGGCTCTAGTCTGAGCTCCAGGGCACAACGGAACATACATGTTCCTTAAGCAGATCGGTGAGCCCCACACTATCATCATATTCCCGATCACAACCGACAAAACAACGAGCCCGTGGCTCAATGGTAGAGCGTTCGACTCAAATACCAAAGGTCGCGGGTTCGAATCCCAGGTGTGCCACACTTGGGATTGGGTATGACTGGCTGATGACGGCTAATAAGCCAGAAATGGCCATTCCGGTCTCCCTTGTCTTTGTCGGTTCCATTCCATCATATGCTACACGTCGCTATGCGACCGCCTGCGAGGGCTCTAGTCTGAGCTCCAGGGCACAACGGAACATACATGTTCCTTAAGCAGATCGGTGAGCCCCACACTATCATCATATTCCCGATCACAACCGACAAAACAACGAGCCCGTGGCTCAATGGTAGAGCGTTCGACTCAAATACCAAAGGTCGCGGGTTCGAATCCCAGGTGTGCCACACTTGGGATTGGGTATGACTGGCTGATGACGGCTAATAAGCCAGAAATGGCCATTCCGGTCTCCCCTTGTCTTTGTCGGTTCCATTCCATCATATGCTACACGTCGCTATGCGACCGCCTGCGAGGGCTCTAGTCTGAGCTCCAGGGCACAACGGAACATACATGTTCCTTAAGCAGATCGGTGAGCCCCACACTATCATCATATTCCCGATCACAACCGACAAAACAACGAGCCCGTGGCTCAATGGTAGAGCGTTCGACTCAAATACCAAAGGTCGCGGGTTCGAATCCCAGGTGTGCCACACTTGGGATTGGGTATGACTGGCTGATGACGGCTAATAAGCCAGAAATGGCCATTCCGGTCTCCCTTGTCTTTGTCGGTTCCATTCCATCATATGCTACACGTCGCTATGCGACCGCCTGCGAGGGCTCTAGTCTGAGCTCCAGGGCACAACGGAACATACATGTTCCTTAAGCAGATCGGTGAGCCCCACACTATCATCATATTCCCGATCACAACCGACAAAACAACGAGCCCGTGGCTCAATGGTAGAGCGTTCGACTCAAATACCAAAGGTCGCGGGTTCGAATCCCAGGTGTGCCACACTTGGGATTGGGTATGACTGGCTGATGACGGCTAATAAGCCAGAAATGGCCATTCCGGTCTCCCTTGTCTTTGTCGGTTCCATTCCATCATATGCTACACGTCGCTATGCGACCGCCTGCGAGGGCTCTAGTCTGAGCTCCAGGGCACAACGGAACATACATGTTCCTTAAGCAGATCGGTGAGCCCCACACTATCATCATATTCCCGATCACAACCGACAAAACAACGAGCCCGTGGCTCAATGGTAGAGCGTTCGACTCAAATACCAAAGGTCGCGGGTTCGAATCCCAGGTGTGCCACACTTGGGATTGGGTATGACTGGCTGATGACGGCTAATAAGCCAGAAATGGCCATTCCGGTCTCCCCTTGTCTTTGTCGGTTCCATTCCATCATATGCTACACGTCGCTATGCGACCGCCTGCGAGGGCTCTAGTCTGAGCTCCAGGGCACAACGGAACATACATGTTCCTTAAGCAGATCGGTGAGCCCCACACTATCATCATATTCCCGATCACAACCGACAAAACAACGAGCCCGTGGCTCAATGGTAGAGCGTTCGACTCAAATACCAAAGGTCGCGGGTTCGAATCCCAGGTGTGCCACACTTGGGATTGGGTATGACTGGCTGATGACGGCTAATAAGCCAGAAATGGCCATTCCGGTCTCCCTTGTCTTTGTCGGTTCCATTCCATCATATGCTACACGTCGCTATGCGACCGCCTGCGAGGGCTCTAGTCTGAGCTCCAGGGCACAACGGAACATACATGTTCCTTAAGCAGATCGGTGAGCCCCACACTATCATCATATTCCCGATCACAACCGACAAAACAACGAGCCCGTGGCTCAATGGTAGAGCGTTCGACCATAATACCAAAGGTCGCGGGTTCGAATCCCAGGTGTGCCACACTTGGGATTGGGTATGACTGGCTGATGACGGCTAATAAGCCAGAAATGGCCATTCCGGTCTCCCTTGTCTTTGTCGGTTCCATTCCATCATATGCTACACGTCGCTATGCGACCGCCTGCGAGGGCTCTAGTCTGAGCTCCAGGGCACAACGGAACATACATGTTCCTTAAGCAGATCGGTGAGCCCCACACTATCATCATATTCCCGATCACAACCGACAAAACAACGAGCCCGTGGCTCAATGGTAGAGCGTTCGACTCAAATACCAAAGGTCGCGGGTTCGAATCCCAGGTGTGCCACACTTGGGATTGGGTATGACTGGCTGATGACGGCTAATAAGCCAGAAATGGCCATTCCGGTCTCCCCTTGTCTTTGTCGGTTCCATTCCATCATATGCTACACGTCGCTATGCGACCGCCTGCGAGGGCTCTAGTCTGAGCTCCAGGGCACAACGGAACATACATGTTTCTTAAGCAGATCGGTGAGCCCCACACTATCATCATATTCCCGATCACAACCGACAAAAACAACGAGCCCGTGGCTCAATGGTAGAGCGTTCGACCCAAATACCAAAGGTCGCGGGTTCGAATCCCAGGTGTGCCACACTTGGGATTGGGTATGACTGGCTGATGACGGCTAATAAGCCAGAAATGGCCATTCCGGTCTCCCTTGTCTTTGTCGGTTCCATTCCATCATATGCTACACGTCGCTATGCGACTGCCTGCGAGGGCTCTAGTCTGAGCTCCAGGGCACAACGGAACATACATGTTCCTTAAGCAGATCGGTGAGCCCCACACTATCATCATATTCCCGATCACAACCGACAAAACAACGAGCCCGTGGCTCAATGGTAGAGCGTTCGACTCAAATACCAAAGGTCGCGGGTTCGAATCCCAGGTGTGCCACACTTGGGATTGGGTATGACTGGCTGATGACGGCTAATAAGCCAGAAATGGCCATTCCGGTCTCCCCTTGTCTTTGTCGGTTCCATTCCATCATATGCTACACGTCGCTATGCGACCGCCTGCGAGGGCTCTAGTCTGAGCTCCAGGGCACAACGGAACATACATGTTCCTTAAGCAGATCGGTGAGCCCCACACTATCATCATATTCCCGATCACAACCGACAAAACAACGAGCCCGTGGCTCAATGGTAGAGCGTTCGACTCAAATACCAAAGGTCGCGGGTTCGAATCCCAGGTGTGCCACACTTGGGATTGGGTATGACTGGCTGATGACGGCTAATAAGCCAGAAATGGCCATTCCGGTCTCCCCTTGTCTTTGTCGGTTCCATTCCATCATATGCTACACGTCGCTATGCGACTGCCTGCGAGGGCTCTAGTCTGAGCTCCAGGGCACAACGGAACATACATGTTCCTTAAGCAGATCGGTGAGCCCCACACTATCATCATATTCCCGATCACAACCGACAAAACAACGAGCCCGTGGCTCAATGGTAGAGCGTTCGACTCAAATACCAAAGGTCGCGGGTTCGAATCCCAGGTGTGCCACACTTGGGATTGGGTATGACTGGCTGATGACGGCTAATAAGCCAGAAATGGCCATTCCGGTCTCCCCTTGTCTTTGTCGGTTCCATTCCATCATATGCTACACGTCGCTATGCGACTGCCTGCGAGGGCTCTAGTCTGAGCTCCAGGGCACAACGGAACATACATGTTCCTTAAGCAGATCGGTGAGCCCCACACTATCATCATATTCCCGATCACAACCGACAAAAACAACGAGCCCGTGGCTCAATGGTAGAGCGTTCGACTCAAATACCAAAGGTCGCGGGTTCGAATCCCAGGTGTGCCACACTTGGGATTGGGTATGACTGGCTGATGACGGCTAATAAGCCAGAAATGGCCATTCCGGTCTCCCCTTGTCTTTGTCGGTTCCATTCCATCATATGCTACACGTCGCTATGCGACCGCCTGCGAGGGCTCTAGTCTGAGCTCCAGGGCACAACGGAACATACATGTTCCTTAAGCAGATCGGTGAGCCCCACACTATCATCATATTCCCGATCACAACCGACAAAACAACGAGCCCGTGGCTCAATGGTAGAGCGTTCGACTCAAATACCAAAGGTCGCGGGTTCGAATCCCAGGTGTGCCACACTTGGGATTGGGTATGACTGGCTGATGACGGCTAATAAGCCAGAAATGGCCATTCCGGTCTCCCCTTGTCTTTGTCGGTTCCATTCCATCATATGCTACACGTCGCTATGCGACCGCCTGCGAGGGCTCTAGTCTGAGCTCCAGGGCACAACGGAACATACATGTTCCTTAAGCAGATCGGTGAGCCCCACACTATCATCATATTCCCGATCACAACCGACAAAAACAACGAGCCCGTGGCTCAATGGTAGAGCGTTCGACTCAAATACCAAAGGTCGCGGGTTCGAATCCCAGGTGTGCCACACTTGGGATTGGGTATGACTGGCTGATGACGGCTAATAAGCCAGAAATGGCCATTCCGGTCTCCCCTTGTCTTTGTCGGTTCCATTCCATCATATGCTACACGTCGCTATGCGACCGCCTGCGAGGGCTCTAGTCTGAGCTCCAGGGCACAACGGAACATACATGTTCCTTAAGCAGATCGGTGAGCCCCACACTATCATCATATTCCCGATCACAACCGACAAAACAACGAGCCCGTGGCTCAATGGTAGAGCGTTCGACTCAAATACCAAAGGTCGCGGGTTCGAATCCCAGGTGTGCCACACTTGGGATTGGGTATGACTGGCTGATGACGGCTAATAAGCCAGAAATGGCCATTCCGGTCTCCCCTTGTCTTTGTCGGTTCCATTCCATCATATGCTACACGTCGCTATGCGACTGCCTGCGAGGGCTCTAGTCTGAGCTCCAGGGCACAACGGAACATACATGTTCCTTAAGCAGATCGGTGAGCCCCACACTATCATCATATTCCCGATCACAACCGACAAAACAACGAGCCCGTGGCTCAATGGTAGAGCGTTCGACCCAAATACCAAAGGTCGCGGGTTCGAATCCCAGGTGTGCCACACTTGGGATTGGGTATGACTGGCTGATGACGGCTAATAAGCCAGAAATGGCCATTCCGGTCTCCCCTTGTCTTTGTCGGTTCCATTCCATCATATGCTACACGTCGCTATGCGACTGCCTGCGAGGGCTCTAGTCTGAGCTCCAGGGCACAACGGAACATACATGTTCCTTAAGCAGATCGGTGAGCCCCACACTATCATCATATTCCCGATCACAACCGACAAAAACAACGAGCCCGTGGCTCAATGGTAGAGCGTTCGACTCAAATACCAAAGGTCGCGGGTTCGAATCCCAGGTGTGCCACACTTGGGATTGGGTATGACTGGCTGATGACGGCTAATAAGCCAGAAATGGCCATTCCGGTCTCCCTTGTCTTTGTCGGTTCCATTCCATCATATGCTACACGTCGCTATGCGACCGCCTGCGAGGGCTCTAGTCTGAGCTCCAGGGCACAACGGAACATACATGTTCCTTAAGCAGATCGGTGAGCCCCACACTATCATCATATTCCCGATCACAACCGACAAAACAACGAGCCCGTGGCTCAATGGTAGAGCGTTCGACCCAAATACCAAAGGTCGCGGGTTCGAATCCCAGGTGTGCCACACTTGGGATTGGGTATGACTGGCTGATGACGGCTAATAAGCCAGAAATGGCCATTCCGGTCTCCCCTTGTCTTTGTCGGTTCCATTCCATCATATGCTACACGTCGCTATGCGACCGCCTGCGAGGGCTCTAGTCTGAGCTCCAGGGCACAACGGAACATACATGTTCCTTAAGCAGATCGGTGAGCCCCACACTATCATCATATTCCCGATCACAACCGACAAAACAACGAGCCCGTGGCTCAATGGTAGAGCGTTCGACCCAAATACCAAAGGTCGCGGGTTCGAATCCCAGGTGTGCCACACTTGGGATTGGGTATGACTGGCTGATGACGGCTAATAAGCCAGAAATGGCCATTCCGGTCTCCCTTGTCTTTGTCGGTTCCATTCCATCATATGCTACACGTCGCTATGCGACCGCCTGCGAGGGCTCTAGTCTGAGCTCCAGGGCACAACGGAACATACATGTTCCTTAAGCAGATCGGTGAGCCCCACACTATCATCATATTCCCGATCACAACCGACAAAACAACGAGCCCGTGGCTCAATGGTAGAGCGTTCGACTCAAATACCAAAGGTCGCGGGTTCGAATCCCAGGTGTGCCACACTTGGGATTGGGTATGACTGGCTGATGACGGCTAATAAGCCAGAAATGGCCATTCCGGTCTCCCCTTGTCTTTGTCGGTTCCATTCCATCATATGCTACACGTCGCTATGCGACCGCCTGCGAGGGCTCTAGTCTGAGCTCCAGGGCACAACGGAACATACATGTTCCTTAAGCAGATCGGTGAGCCCCACACTATCATCATATTCCCGATCACAACCGACAAAACAACGAGCCCGTGGCTCAATGGTAGAGCGTTCGACTCAAATACCAAAGGTCGCGGGTTCGAATCCCAGGTGTGCCACACTTGGGATTGGGTATGACTGGCTGATGACGGCTAATAAGCCAGAAATGGCCATTCCGGTCTCCCCTTGTCTTTGTCGGTTCCATTCCATCATATGCTACACGTCGCTATGCGACCGCCTGCGAGGGCTCTAGTCTGAGCTCCAGGGCACAACGGAACATACATGTTCCTTAAGCAGATCGGTGAGCCCCACACTATCATCATATTCCCGATCACAACCGACAAAACAACGAGCCCGTGGCTCAATGGTAGAGCGTTCGACTCAAATACCAAAGGTCGCGGGTTCGAATCCCAGGTGTGCCACACTTGGGATTGGGTATGACTGGCTGATGACGGCTAATAAGCCAGAAATGGCCATTCCGGTCTCCCCTTGTCTTTGTCGGTTCCATTCCATCATATGCTACACGTCGCTATGCGACTGCCTGCGAGGGCTCTAGTCTGAGCTCCAGGGCACAACGGAACATACATGTTCCTTAAGCAGATCGGTGAGCCCCACACTATCATCATATTCCCGATCACAACCGACAAAACAACGAGCCCGTGGCTCAATGGTAGAGCGTTCGACTCAAATACCAAAGGTCGCGGGTTCGAATCCCAGGTGTGCCACACTTGGGATTGGGTATGACTGGCTGATGACGGCTAATAAGCCAGAAATGGCCATTCCGGTCTCCCCTTGTCTTTGTCGGTTCCATTCCATC
This sequence comes from Schistocephalus solidus, assembly GCA_017591395.1. Lineage (NCBI taxonomy): Eukaryota > Metazoa > Platyhelminthes > Cestoda > Diphyllobothriidea > Diphyllobothriidae > Schistocephalus > Schistocephalus solidus. The sequence goes on from WEDG01011353.1 coordinate 9,091, forward strand.
ATATGCTACACGTCGCTATGCGACTGCCTGCGAGGGCTCTAGTCTGAGCTCCAGGGCACAACGGAACATACATGTTCTTAAGCAGATCGGTGAGCCCCACACTATCATCATATTCCCGATCACAACCGACAAAACAACGAGCCCGTGGCTCAATGGTAGAGCGTTCGACTCAAATACCAAAGGTCGCGGGTTCGAATCCCAGGTGTGCCACACTTGGGATTGGGTATGACTGGCTGATGACGGCTAATAAGCCAGAAATGGCCATTCCGGTCTCCCTTGTCTTTGTCGGTTCCATTCCATCATATGCTACACGTCGCTATGCGACTGCCTGCGAGGGCTCTAGTCTGAGCTCCAGGGCACAACGGAACATACATGTTCCTTAAGCAGATCGGTGAGCCCCACACTATCATCATATTCCCGATCACAACCGACAAAACAACGAGCCCGTGGCTCAATGGTAGAGCGTTCGACTCAAATACCAAAGGTCGCGGGTTCGAATCCCAGGTGTGCCACACTTGGGATTGGGTATGACTGGCTGATGACGGCTAATAAGCCAGAAATGGCCATTCCGGTCTCCCCTTGTCTTTGTCGGTTCCATTCCATCATATGCTACACGTCGCTATGCGACTGCCTGCGAGGGCTCTAGTCTGAGCTCCAGGGCACAACGGAACATACATGTTCCTTAAGCAGATCGGTGAGCCCCACACTATCATCATATTCCCGATCACAACCGACAAAACAACGAGCCCGTGGCTCAATGGTAGAGCGTTCGACTCAAATACCAAAGGTCGCGGGTTCGAATCCCAGGTGTGCCACACTTGGGATTGGGTATGACTGGCTGATGACGGCTAATAAGCCAGAAATGGCCATTCCGGTCTCCCTTGTCTTTGTCGGTTCCATTCCATCATATGCTACACGTCGCTATGCGACCGCCTGCGAGGGCTCTAGTCTGAGCTCCAGGGCACAACGGAACATACATGTTCCTTAAGCAGATCGGTGAGCCCCACACTATCATCATATTCCCGATCACAACCGACAAAACAACGAGCCCGTGGCTCAATGGTAGAGCGTTCGACTCAAATACCAAAGGTCGCGGGTTCGAATCCCAGGTGTGCCACACTTGGGATTGGGTATGACTGGCTGATGACGGCTAATAAGCCAGAAATGGCCATTCCGGTCTCCCCTTGTCTTTGTCGGTTCCATTCCATCATATGCTACACGTCGCTATGCGACTGCCTGCGAGGGCTCTAGTCTGAGCTCCAGGGCACAACGGAACATACATGTTCCTTAAGCAGATCGGTGAGCCCCACACTATCATCATATTCCCGATCACAACCGACAAAACAACGAGCCCGTGGCTCAATGGTAGAGCGTTCGACCCAAATACCAAAGGTCGCGGGTTCGAATCCCAGGTGTGCCACACTTGGGATTGGGTATGACTGGCTGATGACGGCTAATAAGCCAGAAATGGCCATTCCGGTCTCCCCTTGTCTTTGTCGGTTCCATTCCATCATATGCTACACGTCGCTATGCGACCGCCTGCGAGGGCTCTAGTCTGAGCTCCAGGGCACAACGGAACATACATGTTCCTTAAGCAGATCGGTGAGCCCCACACTATCATCATATTCCCGATCACAACCGACAAAACAACGAGCCCGTGGCTCAATGGTAGAGCGTTCGACTCAAATACCAAAGGTCGCGGGTTCGAATCCCAGGTGTGCCACACTTGGGATTGGGTATGACTGGCTGATGACGGCTAATAAGCCAGAAATGGCCATTCCGGTCTCCCTTGTCTTTGTCGGTTCCATTCCATCATATGCTACACGTCGCTATGCGACTGCCTGCGAGGGCTCTAGTCTGAGCTCCAGGGCACAACGGAACATACATGTTCCTTAAGCAGATCGGTGAGCCCCCACACTATCATCATATTCCCGATCACAACCGACAAAACAACGAGCCCGTGGCTCAATGGTAGAGCGTTCGACTCAAATACCAAAGGTCGCGGGTTCGAATCCCAGGTGTGCCACACTTGGGATTGGGTATGACTGGCTGATGACGGCTAATAAGCCAGAAATGGCCATTCCGGTCTCCCTTGTCTTTGTCGGTTCCATTCCATCATATGCTACACGTCGCTATGCGACCGCCTGCGAGGGCTCTAGTCTGAGCTCCAGGGCACAACGGAACATACATGTTCCTTAAGCAGATCGGTGAGCCCCACACTATCATCATATTCCCGATCACAACCGACAAAACAACGAGCCCGTGGCTCAATGGTAGAGCGTTCGACTCAAATACCAAAGGTCGTGGGTTCGAATCCCAGGTGTGCCACACTTGGGATTGGGTATGACTGGCTGATGACGGCTAATAAGCCAGAAATGGCCATTCCGGTCTCCCTTGTCTTTGTCGGTTCCATTCCATCATATGCTACACGTCGCTATGCGACTGCCTGCGAGGGCTCTAGTCTGAGCTCCAGGGCACAACGGAACATACATGTTCCTTAAGCAGATCGGTGAGCCCCACACTATCATCATATTCCCGATCACAACCGACAAAACAACGAGCCCGTGGCTCAATGGTAGAGCGTTCGACCCAAATACCAAAGGTCGCGGGTTCGAATCCCAGGTGTGCCACACTTGGGATTGGGTATGACTGGCTGATGACGGCTAATAAGCCAGAAATGGCCATTCCGGTCTCCCCTTTGTCTTTGTCGGTTCCATTCCATCATATGCTACACGTCGCTATGCGACCGCCTGCGAGGGCTCTAGTCTGAGCTCCAGGGCACAACGGAACATGCATGTTCCTTAAGCAGATCGGTGAGCCCCACACTATCATCATATTCCCGATCACAACCGACAAAACAACGAGCCCGTGGCTCAATGGTAGAGCGTTCGACTCAAATACCAAAGGTCGCGGGTTCGAATCCCAGGTGTGCCACACTTGGGATTGGGTATGACTGGCTGATGACGGCTAATAAGCCAGAAATGGCCATTCCGGTCTACCCTTGTCTTTGTCGGTTCCATTCCATCATATGCTACACGTCGCTATGCGACCGTCTGCGAGGGCTCTAGTCTGAGCTCCAGGGCACAACGGAACATACATGTTCCTTAAGCAGATCGGTGAGCCCCACACTATCATCATATTCCCGATCACAACCGACAAAACAACGAGCCCGTGGCTCAATGGTAGAGCGTTCGACTCAAATACCAAAGGTCGCGGGTTCGAATCCCAGGTGTGCCACACTTGGGATTGGGTATGACTGGCTGATGACGGCTAATAAGCCAGAAATGGCCATTCCGGTCTCCCTTGTCTTTGTCGGTTCCATTCCATCATATGCTACACGTCGCTATGCGACTGCCTGCGAGGGCTCTAGTCTGAGCTCCAGGGCACAACGGAACATGCATGTTCCTTAAGCAGATCGGTGAGCCCCCTACTTTCATCATATTCCCGATCACAACCGACAAAACAACGAGCCCGTGGCTCAATGGTAGAGCGTTCGACTCAAATACCAAAGGTCGCGGGTTCGAATCCCAGGTGTGCCACACTTGGGATTGGGTATGACTGGCTGATGACGGCTAATAAGCCAGAAATGGCCATTCCGGTCTCCCCTTTGTCTTTGTCGGTTCCATTCCATCATATGCTACACGTCGCTATGCGACCGCCTGCGAGGGCTCTAGTCTGAGCTCCAGGGCACAACGGAACATACATGTTCCTTAAGCAGATCGGTGAGCCCCACACTATCATCATATTCCCGATCACAACCGACAAAAACAACGAGCCCGTGGCTCAATGGTAGAGCGTTCGACCCAAATACCAAAGGTCGCGGGTTCGAATCCCAGGTGTGCCACACTTGGGATTGGGTATGACTGGCTGATGACGGCTAATAAGCCAGAAATGGCCATTCCGGTCTCCCCTTGTCTTTGTCGGTTCCATTCCATCATATGCTACACGTCGCTATGCGACTGCCTGCGAGGGCTCTAGTCTGAGCTCCAGGGCACAACGGAACATACATGTTCCTTAAGCAGATCGGTGAGCCCCACACTATCATCATATTCCCGATCACAACCGACAAAACAACGAGCCCGTGGCTCAATGGTAGAGCGTTCGACTCAAATACCAAAGGTCGCGGGTTCGAATCCCAGGTGTGCCACACTTGGGATTGGGTATGACTGGCTGATGACGGCTAATAAGCCAGAAATGGCCATTCCGGTCTCCCTTGTCTTTGTCGGTTCCATTCCATCATATGCTACACGTCGCTATGCGACCGCCTGCGAGGGCTCTAGTCTGAGCTCCAGGGCACAACGGAACATGCATGTTCCTTAAGCAGATCGGTGAGCCCCACACTATCATCATATTCCCGATCACAACCGACAAAAACAACGAGCCCGTGGCTCAATGGTAGAGCGTTCGACTCAAATACCAAAGGTCGCGGGTTCGAATCCCAGGTGTGCCACACTTGGGATTGGGTATGACTGGCTGATGACGGCTAATAAGCCAGAAATGGCCATTCCGGTCTCCCTTTGTCTTTGTCGGTTCCATTCCATCATATGCTACACGTCGCTATGCGACCGCCTGCGAGGGCTCTAGTCTGAGCTCCAGGGCACAACGGAACATACATGTTCCTTAAGCAGATCGGTGAGCCCCACACTATCATCATATTCCCGATCACAACCGACAAAACAACGAGCCCGTGGCTCAATGGTAGAGCGTTCGACTCAAATACCAAAGGTCGCGGGTTCGAATCCCAGGTGTGCCACACTTGGGATTGGGTATGACTGGCTGATGACGGCTAATAAGCCAGAAATGGCCATTCCGGTCTCCCCTTGTCTTTGTCGGTTCCATTCCATCATATGCTTCACGTAGCTATGCGACTGCCTGCGAGGGCTCTAGTCTGAGCTCCAGGGCACAACGGAACATGCATGTTCCTTAAGCAGATCGGTGAGCCCCACACTATCATCATATTCCCCGATCACAACCGACAAAAACAACGAGCCCGTGGCTCAATGGTAGAGCGTTCGACTCAAATACCAAAGGTCGCGGGTTCGAATCCCAGGTGTGCCACACTTGGGATTGGGTATGACTGGCTGATGACGGCTAATAAGCCAGAAATGGCCATTCCGGTCTCCCCTTTGTCTTTGTCGGTTCCATTCCATCATATGCTACACGTCGCTATGCGACCGCCTGCGAGGGCTCTAGTCTGAGCTCCAGGGCACAACGGAACATACATGTTCCTTTAAGCAGATCGGTGAGCCCCACACTATCATCATATTCCCCGATCACAACCGACAAAAACAACGAGCCCGTGGCTCAATGGTAGAGCGTTCGACTCAAATACCAAAGGTCGCGGGTTCGAATCCCAGGTGTGCCACACTTGGGATTGGGTATGACTGGCTGATGACGGCTAATAAGCCAGAAATGGCCATTCCGGTCTCCCTTTGTCTTTGTCGGTTCCATTCCATCATATGCTACACGTCGCTATGCGACCGCCTGCGAGGGCTCTAGTCTGAGCTCCAGGGCACAACGGAACATACATGTTCCTTAAGCAGATCGGTGAGCCCCACACTATCATCATATTCCCGATCACAACCGACAAAACAACGAGCCCGTGGCTCAATGGTAGAGCGTTCGACCCAAATACCAAAGGTCGCGGGTTCGAATCCCAGGTGTGCCACACTTGGGATTGGGTATGACTGGCTGATGACGGCTAATAAGCCAGAAATGGCCATTCCGGTCTCCCTTGTCTTTGTCGGTTCCATTCCATCATATGCTACACGTCGCTATGCGACTGCCTGCGAGGGCTCTAGTCTGAGCTCCAGGGCACAACGGAACATACATGTTCCTTAAGCAGATCGGTGAGCCCCACACTATCATCATATTCCCGATCACAACCGACAAAACAACGAGCCCGTGGCTCAATGGTAGAGCGTTCGACTCAAATACCAAAGGTCGCGGGTTCGAATCCCAGGTGTGCCACACTTGGGATTGGGTATGACTGGCTGATGACGGCTAATAAGCCAGAAATGGCCATTCCGGTCTCCCCTTGTCTTTGTCGGTTCCATTCCATCATATGCTACACGTCGCTATGCGACCGCCTGCGAGGGCTCTAGTCTGAGCTCCAGGGCACAACGGAACATACATGTTCCTTAAGCAGATCGGTGAGCCCCACACTATCATCATATTCCCGATCACAACCGACAAAACAACGAGCCCGTGGCTCAATGGTAGAGCGTTCGACTCAAATACCAAAGGTCGCGGGTTCGAATCCCAGGTGTGCCACACTTGGGATTGGGTATGACTGGCTGATGACGGCTAATAAGCCAGAAATGGCCATTCCGGTCTCCCCTTGTCTTTGTCGGTTCCATTCCATCATATGCTACACGTCGCTATGCGACCGCCTGCGAGGGCTCTAGTCTGAGCTCCAGGGCACAACGGAACATGCATGTTCCTTAAGCAGATCGGTGAGCCCCACACTATCATCATATTCCCGATCACAACCGACAAAACAACGAGCCCGTGGCTCAATGGTAGAGCGTTCGACTCAAATACCAAAGGTCGCGGGTTCGAATCCCAGGTGTGCCACACTTGGGATTGGGTATGACTGGCTGATGACGGCTAATAAGCCAGAAATGGCCATTCCGGTCTCCCTTGTCTTTGTCGGTTCCATTCCATCATATGCTACACGTCGCTATGCGACCGCCTGCGAGGGCTCTAGTCTGAGCTCCAGGGCACAACGGAACATACATGTTCCTTAAGCAGATCGGTGAGCCCCACACTATCATCATATTCCCGATCACAACCGACAAAACAACGAGCCCGTGGCTCAATGGTAGAGCGTTCGACCCAAATACCAAAGGTCGCGGGTTCGAATCCCAGGTGTGCTACACTTGGGATTGGGTATGACTGGCTGATGACGGCTAATAAGCCAGAAATGGCCATTCCGGTCTCCCTTGTCTTTGTCGGTTCCATTCCATCATATGCTACACGTCGCTATGCGACTGCCTGCGAGGGCTCTAGTCTGAGCTCCAGGGCACAACGGAACATACATGTTCCTTTAAGCAGATCGGTGAGCCCCACACTATCATCATATTCCCGATCACAACCGACAAAACAACGAGCCCGTGGCTCAATGGTAGAGCGTTCGACTCAAATACCAAAGGTCGCGGGTTCGAATCCCAGGTGTGCCACACTTGGGATTGGGTATGACTGGCTGATGACGGCTAATAAGCCAGAAATGGCCATTCCGGTCTCCCTTGTTCTTTGTCGGTTTTCATTCCATCATATGCTTCACGTCGCTATGCGACTGCTCTGCGAGGGCTCTAGTCTGAGCTCCAGGGCACAACGGAACATGCATGTTCCTTTAAGCAGATCGGTGAGCCCCACACTATCATCATATTCCCCGATCACAACCGACAAAACAACGAGCCCGTGGCTCAATGGTAGAGCGTTCGACTCAAATACCAAAGGTCGCGGGTTTCGAATCCCAGGTGTGCCACACTTGGGATTGGGTATGACTGGCTGATGACGGCTAATAAGCCAGAAATGGCCATTCCGGTCTCCCTTTGTCTTTGTCGGTTCCATTCCATCATATGCTACACGTCGCTATGCGACCGCCTGCGAGGGCTCTAGTCTGAGCTCCAGGGCACAACGCGAACATACATGTTTCCTTAAAGCAGATCGGTGAGCTCCCACACTATCATCATATTCCCGATCACAAACTGACAAAACAACGAGCCCGTGGCTCAATGGTAGAGCTGTTCGACTCAAAAATACCAAAGGTCGCGGGTTCGAATCCCAGGTGTGCCACATTGGGATTGGGTATGATTGGCTGATGACGGCTATTAGCTCAGTAAATGGCCATTCCGGTCTCCCTTTTCTTTGTCGGTTCC
>WEDG01011355.1:0-39072 GCA_017591395.1 Schistocephalus solidus
CTCACCGGTGTCTCTTATGTGTATTCTGCGGTGACCGACCAGGCCGTTGTGGGGTAGATGTGCGGTCGCGTTGGGTACAGCTTAGGAGATTTCCCATCGCTGATGGGTGGTGGTGAGTGGTAGTGAGGGCGGTGGTGGTTTTGGGTGGTAAAGGGCGATGAGTAGATGGATGTGGGTCTCTGTGTGTTGGGAACAATGGGATTGATGACGAGGGGTAGAGGTCGGAGAGGTTGCGGGGCGGGTTTGTTTGTGCATTGCGTCGGTGCCAGCTGGGCGGTTCGCGCGGAAGATGCGTTGACAGCGCAGGCACGTTAGCGGGAGCCTGGGCATTGGCGGTGTGGTCAGGCTTTATGCCGCTCTTTTGGCCTTGGCAGCGGCTTGATCGTTGGCCTCATAGATCCTTCAGACCAGTCTTCTGATCTTCTCCATGCCGGTCTATGGGCGGGTCCTCTCTGGTCGCAGAGTTGATTTGCGTTGTTCAGCGATGTTTCAAAGTGTCCTTGTGCGTCGTTTTGGCCTCTGCCTGCGAGAACCCGTAGCGGCATCGCAGTGAAGAAGCGTTTGGGTAGTCGCTCGTCGTCCATTCTTACCAGCCGCTCCATCGTAGTTACTTGCTGGCATGGTTGCTGGTTCGGTGCCGCTCTGGACTTCGTGTCAGGATCTGTCTTGTATCTCGCTTCGGTATTCTGCGGAGGCGAGCTGGGATGAAAGTGGTTCCTTCTGGCGGTTCATTGGGCGGTGTTGGGTTTCCGTCTCCGTAAAGGGTGTCGACAAGACGACGGCCTTGTTCATCTTCAGTTTGTGTTCAGATTGAATGCAGTAGCGATTCCGCACGGGTTGCAGAGCCGAGCTATTGCTTTTGGGATGGGCGGGCTCGTCATCGGTTCGTTATGTTTGCGCGATATCGTGCTTCCTATGAATAAGCGGAAGGTTTCACGTTTTTGGAGTGACATGGTGGCGTGGGATTCAGGAGCATTATTTTGCGCTGGGTGGCGGCTGGTGCGACAACTGTTTGGCTGTACTGATTGTTAATCAAAATCGGCGAGCTTCCGGCGGGTCGTATGCTTGCTTGTATCCTCTGTCAGCGGTGTTAAGGGGCGCGCGTCGTGAAAGAGCGGTCGCTGGACTGTAGTCATGGGCTTCGCGTTGGAGCCTGTACGCCGACTTTTGAGAGGTGCCGTCAGTTTTGTAGGCGATGCGGTTGGGCTGCTCATCCGGTAGGCGATCATAAGCGGGGCTGGGACTGAAGAGATTGGGGCGAATTACGTTTTCTTTTTCTCGTGGTCTGGAGATGCTTCGGATGCAATCCGTTGTAGTGAAGTGCGCGCCGTCATCCGTCATGATGACGTACGTTGTGAGTGAACAGCTTAGGACGGGCCGTTTGTGCGACTTTCCACAGTCCGTCACGATTCACCGTGTCAAACGTTGATCCACGAGAGGTGTGTGTATAGGTAGTTCATCTCATGGCCTTCTTGTAGCTGGCGGGCGGAAGGGTCATCGGTTGTTCCGCGTGTCGGCGGGAAGCCACATTGGCTCCGGGAACAGGCCCTGCTCGGTGACCGTTAGACGATTGGGAAAGGTTACGGGGCGAGAGATCTTCTTGCGGTGTTGAGCAACGAGGGATGCCTCTGTGATTGATCCACCAGGATGCCGGTTCCCCTTCCGTTGTGTAGAGATGGACGATGGTCGCGTCTTTGAAATCGGGAGACTTGATAAACGTGGCGCATCTCACCTGGAGAGTGTTGCTGAGTTCTGCCATCGTGCCGCATTTGCTTAGCGAACTTCGCGTTGAGTTGCAAAGTGGATCGGTGCTTTACCGCTGAAATCTGCTGCACGGCCGGATGGTTTGTCTGGTAGGAAGGTATCCAGGTCGTTGTTGTTCCGCTTGGGGAGCCGGTCAATGGCAGCATCGGAATGGCTGATGGAGCAATTAAGGACACTTCTGAGTGCTCAGCTGGCGCTTCAGAATTTTACGATTTCTCTGTATGCAGTGTTTGTCCCATCAGGCTGAGCAGCGGTGCGGACCCTTGTTTTGACCCGTGATGAATGGCTGTGATGCTTTGAAAAGAGTTTCATTTCATTTGCAGTCCCGCATGCTGTTTCCCTCAATAGCACTTTCGGATCATCCAGGCATCACTGCTTCCGCAGCCGACTGTTGTACCCTGGCGCCTACATCCTAGAAAGAAGGCTGCTTTGGTGGCGTCGGTTCGAAGGTCCGTACTGGAAAGCTTTTATTGTAGCGTCATTCTATTCCTGCTCGCGAGTGCCGTGACTGTGATGTCTGGCGTCTCGTTGTCCGTCAAACCGGTCCTGCAGTGTCGACAGTATTGTGCCGATCCGGTATCGAGGAGCGGTGGACTGGATCAAACGGCATGCGTCGACACCATCGATGTCTCCACGGTAGCGATTCATCTGGGCACGGGTCCTCCGTTTCTCATCGGTTGTTTGGTTGCTGCTGATGCAAAACGAGTGAGCCGGAGCGGAATTTGGCATAAAGAGTGTTGCTTTACACTTGGCGGCGCTATCTGCCTTTGGGGCCTTCGTCGGGGTGCGTCGGGCCTCGTCTGAGATGACAAGAAGACTGATCTGTCGTGACCATCGGCATCGCGGATCCGCTAGCCGTTGCCAGCGTCGTCATGAGTCTCGCGCCCTGACCGGGAACATGAGTCCAGCAGATGGCAGACGCCGCGTCCCTGTGAAGTCATCCGTGGCCTTCTCCCGCGTCGGAAGGCGGAAGGAAGGTGTTGGTCAGCAGGAGACGGTGTTCCGCACGTGCTGCGCAGAAGAAGGAGGCGTATCGTTGCGGCTACCGGGGACCGTAGGCAGGGATTTGGCTCTCCTGCCGGGCGGCTGTGGTCCGTCGCTTGCGAGGCATTAGAAGAAATCCTCCAGGGACAGATGCTAAGCGTCCTCTTTCGGCACGGTCGCCGAGCAAAGGCGTGCGGGTCCCTCAGTAGAAATTGTCCTTCGCCGCATCAGAGCTCGTCATTGGGGAGCGTAGGCGCCTGATGATGGTGGCGAACTGGTCTCCCCGAAGAGGCAGGCGGAGGCTCATCAGGCGATCGACTGATACCCTGCGGCAGACGGGGCAGACGTCCCACGATGTCGTTACGGAATGGCGAAACGCAACACCAGCGTCGCGTCGCTCTGCCTTTGGCCAGCCGCTCCAGAAGAGTGTAGCCAGCCCCACCTCCTCCAGCTGACCTGTTCAGAGAATCGGGTCTCGCTGGAAGAAACAGCAATATCCACCTTAGCGCACCAGTTCCCGAGCGACTAAGCGCCGTCCTCCGTTCCGGCCGGTTGCTCCTAGGATTTGTCTAAAAAGGGAACGAACATTCCAGGCTGCTGATGTAGAGTGGACTCACCCGAGCAACCTGGAGAGTATGGCGAGGGATGGGGACGGGGGTATTGTTGTTTGTTTGAGTTTTACGACCGCGTAGTTTGCGATCTGCGAGCCGCGGCCGGCTGCAAGACAGTGAGAACCAGCAGTGCAGGGCACATTTTCTAGCCCGCTTCGCTCCGCGAGGAAGGCAAGCGAGTCACTATCCTAAATGGGGCTGCTCCGGACATCCCGAGACGGCTGCCGAACTCCACTATAGGTCACGGTTTTGGTTTTGAGTGGAAGAACGACCCGAGTTAGTCTGGGCCGCCCTGCAGGGTTGCTGTCGCCACCGTAGGGACTTTTGAGAGGGGAGGTGGGAAGTTCGGGAGTCAGGCATGCACCGGGTGTGGAGGCCACACAGCACCGGAGACCCTCACCTGGTTTAGCCCGCCAGTCGTGACAGTTTGCCGGGGAGTGTGGCCGCTGGGAAGAACCCAGCCGAGCCACAGGTGAGGATTGGGTACCAGTTAGAGGGCGGCCACAGGGCATTCACCACCTGTACGAGACAAATGGGGCGACCAGATGCACTATCTGTGTGAGTGCTGCCCTAACTAAGTACCCCTCACACTGGCGGCTGAAGTGAGTGCACCTAGGCACCACTGTGGTATCCAAACTGAGGAGTCGAGTTCAAGTGGCACAAGCCAGCGCGCGTGGAGACCACACTCACTGCGCCAGGCAGATGAACTTGAGACTCGAGGCTTCGAAAGAGACAAGGACTGTACACTGAACTCAAGAAGTTTTGGCGGTTTGGCATCTTGCATTGCAAAATCCAGTTTTTGCAGGGCTCTGTATGTCGCTAACCCTCTTCTCTTGTGTGTTTCCGGTCATTATTGTTTGCAAGCATAGCAGAACTCCGCCCGAAGACAATCCAGCCCAAGCAAAGAGGTGTCCAGCGCTACTCGGCATGTGTCTCTGGGGTCTCGAGAAGAGGCGGACTGTTCTCCCAGGAGGGACTTACTGAGAAGGCAAGTACAAGGCATTGGCTCAAGAGCCGCCTTCTTGTTCTTGGTAATGTGCCCAGCTGCGGAATTCAAATTTTTCAGGATCGAACATCGGACTCCGTTCCTTGCAGAGCTCTAAAGCCGGGGGAGAGTGAGTATCGAGGAGAAGCCGGCCTAGTTTCTCCCAGGGGCTTACAGAAGTCCACCATCAAAGTGGTGGTGGCAAGTGATGATCATCAGCCTAGTGGATAAAATATTTTTGAGCGGTTGCACGCCAGGCGATTACTCTGAGTCTGCACAGCCAAAGATGTCTACTGATGGAGAGCTTTCGAGCGGTAGATTTATAGTGCCAGAGATTGCCTGCTGCTGATCCTGTGGGCTTAACTAGAGCCTGCCATCCTGTTGTCCTGTCGGCGATGTTTGGTCTGGGATAGCAAATGAGTGAATTGGGCAAAGGATAAATAGAAGCAGTTTGTTTTTGTCCTCTCAACCTCACCAATGCTGCCCTAGTAATGTTAAAAAGATGGAGTCTGTGTCAATTATTCTTTCGAGGGAATTCAAGGTAAATATGTAGGTTCGCCAAACAACCAAAGCCCATGGACCTCTTGCTCACCCAGAAAATAACTGCCTGTGACATGAGGGAGGCATATCTTAGCTACGTCTAAACTACATGTTTCTATACCTTTACATGATTTTAGTAGCTTACTTAATGCATTATAGTATATTTCAGGTTTGTAGCGTTTCACTGATGCTACATTTTCTTCCCTTACCTATCTAATTGGGTTCCAGTTGCCACGGAGTTGATCAGTTGTCACAATGGCTGTTGCCTAGCGGGGAGACAACTCTATAGCTCTGATGTTCATGGTTGATAATTTTGAATACTCAAATGGAAGCGACCTATGCAAAGAGCCCAGGTTCTTGTTGCAAGAAGATCAGCACTTGCGATCCATGCTCCTGAGCTCTATTACAGGAAGCGCACATCCCACCCAGAGACTCATGAGCAGCCAGCAAAAGTGCACCCAGAGTAGGGATTCGACTCCACTTGCAGCTCCCGGAGTGTGGCCTTAATGAGACTCAGAGTTTAAAGCTGGAGCGTTAAGCTGTACTAAAAGCCTTCCTTGCTGATGTGGGTTCGAGATCCACGCCGTGGCAGCTAGGTTTTTCACAAGTGGTTCAGGGAATAAAAATGAGTTGCTTTGCTTAGTCCACCCAAAGGGGAAGGAGGGATGGTGTTCATGTATTGAAAGGCTGAGTTCGCTCTCATCTCACGGCGTCGTGAAGGCTGGCGTTTCGGCTGGGCATTGGGCCGTGCCTGCCTCTTAGGCGCGTGAGGCTACGTCGCTGTGATAACAGGGCAGGTTATGTCAAGCGTGTTTGTTGTTCTTGTACCATCTTCTTGCTGTGCATTCGCCCGGACACAGAGTATATTCCGTGGTCTTCCTCCGAAGGTTGTGATAGCGATCGCACAGTGGGTTGCCTTTCCCGTACTGCCTGTTTTTGATCCATTATGCGCGATCCATCGTCCGGTCTGCCCTGGGTGAGAACGAGTCAGGACCACAAGGAAATGTCGCTAGATGACACATCAGATTGCTCACAGTCTCTGATGATGGCCTCCTGTTGTACGAGGGCACACAGAAAAGTCAAAGGACATACATGCATAATCTCCCGAAGTGATCGCATATCTTCTTTAAATACACAGAAGTTTATAAAATCCGCTGCTACTGTTGTTGTGGTCCGAAATCCGGGTTATGCAGTGGGAAATGATGATGTGAATTGAATTAAAGTGATTGATTGATTGGAAAAAGACTGACTGTCAGGTGACACAGGGGGACGAGGCAGTAGCTAGAAAGGAGAAAAAGAAAAATTATGACTTTACGAAAAACTGTCCACCTCCTATATTTTGCGGCGAAATTAGCGTAGACTTCAAAAGCTAGGAGTCCAACACAAGTTTGCGGCAGAATAAGATGTGCGAGTGAACCCTTACACCTGCAAATCATCGAGTGAGCGGAAATTCAGAAGAGGCACCAGTAGGAAAGCGGGTATTTTGCGAAAATAAATTTGGATGCGGAATCCAGGAGTCGTCGACCTGCGAGTCAGCTTTGGAACACTACGTAGGGATGTCTCACTGAACCAGTATGCAGCTTTTCCGTCGGTGTCAGCGTGCGGAGGTTGAGTTAGATTGAATTACGGAACTTGCGGTTGCCTGTGATTGAGCTGTCCTCAGGGGCCGAATATGAGCACGCTCCATCCCACTCAAATGCCCTGGATTAAAATTATTCCTAAGCGCGACCTATCCATCGATAATGAGTGCTTAAAGTTATTCGAGAGCTTGAAAAAGCTACGCGGGTTCCCGAAGGCTCTGCCAGATTATATGCCCAGTGGTTTCCTCTAGAGTCAAATCCACACCTTAATGCATATGTCTATAGAAAGGGTTTGACGGTGTAATTTGTCTGCTGTGTCACGGCGTCGTCGGTAGCAACTATGGCGGATTGTAAGGGACGGCGAAATATAAGGATATATATGCGAAGTGTACGATCTACTGACAATCCAAAGGAATGCGAAGTGGAACTGGCAAAGTCAAAGGAGGCCAGAAATACGGCCCGTGCGGCTTATTACAGCCGTTATTCAGCCATTCCTTTTGATCCCGAGTGTGGAAGTTGTTTCGTTTGACCCGAACGTTGCTAATGCATCAGCAATTTTCGACCTCCGTTACCCACCTAGAAAAAGATTTTAGGAATTGACCATCTGGCATGTCCAATATGGATTTTCATCGTGGTTCCACGTCATATGCGTAATACGAGGGGAGATTAGGTAGAGGGTCTGTGAAGCCGCCTGTATTTGCAGAGGTCCAAACTTGTGGACGTCTTTATGTAGCTTCCTCCTCTGCATGCAACTTATTCCTGGGGGTTTTCGGGAGAACTTTTGCTCTGAAGGGCGTCAGTTAATGCACCTCATTGTGAATTGAGTGCGTCGATGAGGATTTGCTTAGTGCCTAAGCAGCACTTTGCTACTGTCAGTCGCACTATAATTATCCGGTCAAGTTCCATTTTGGCGGCGAAGACGACGCCGTAGAAATAGTACGTATTCTTGTGTACAGAAAAGCAGAAGTGAGCGGTCAGATGCGATGCGCGCAGCTCCTACGGATTACGCAGAGTGTCTCTTCAGCTAGGGTTTATGGACACGCGGTAGAAACGTGAGTCAAGAGTCAGTTATTGGCGGTTTCGCAGAGTCTGGGTGGATTGGCTGGCGGTTTTGGCGGTTGAAGCACCGCTCCAATGATGCGCGATGAGTGCGATCCGCGTGACCCTCTTGCGCGGCGATGGTCGCAGAGGCGGAGAAGGCGTTCCACCGAGATGTTACAGGAAAACTGGAGTTAGCCCAATACAAGTTTACTGTCTCGAGAGAGAGAGAGCGCACGGTACGCGGCAAATCGCTTTCGTAAGCCAGAGTGCCATATGTTCGCCATTTTCGTCACTGGTGCGGTGCTTGCGTGCATGCCTGCAGCTGTTGTTCAGCCTCGCAGCCAATCAGTAAAGGGAGTGACGCCTTTTCGTCGCACTTGAGGCCAGGCTGGTGCAAAGCGGAGTGAGGCAGCTGTTCGAGGATGTAGACTGCTGTGAACCAAAATTCGTCTTTGTTGTCACGCATGCCGCGCTACAGGGCTTGTGGGTCCCACCTGAAAGGTAGCACAGTCAGTATGATCCACCCGTGTGCTTGGACGCAAGGCCGGCCTTACGCCGCATACACGACTGAGGTTGAGAGCTGATCCGCCACAGTTTCTCTGGAGCCCGCCGCACCGCATGCCTGCATTGTCTTCACTCCTCCCCGGACGTGAAATCGATTGCAGGAGGGTCCCTTCGATCGAAAGCTTGCTGTCGCGGCCACTAAGTCGCCGGGGAAACCTTGAATACAGCCGTCCAGGCCCGGTCGCGGGCAGGTGAATGCCAGTTGAGATAATATTCCATTTTTGATACTGAATGGTGGAGAACCGGTTGGAGCAAGTTCGCAGCCGGAAGAAGTACGGGAGGAGTGAGGAAGTCGTCAACGCACGTTGAAAAGATAAGCTCGCCTGAGTCAGGTCGCTCTGGAGCTCATTGTGCGGCACAGACAGCCGTGATTGGCTGAAGTTAGCTGCCACTAGTGCACACGTGCAGTACTCGCGGGAGACTACAGCATCGCAACAGGCACCCGGTATGGTCCACAGAGAATTTGTTCATTTCAAAAATGGGCGAAGCATGCGCCAGAAAACAGAGCAACACTGGTTTTACTGTCCAAGGTTCTTTGGCGATGAACGCGCGGCACTAGTTGCCTTCTAGGCGCTGAGAGTCGCACTCCTCAGACACCTGGCCGGCTCCGAACGGTGGTCTGATTGTGAAGTGGAAAGAGAGAGAAGGTCGACGGTTCAGCGCATTTTTCCTCCTACTCAACTTCTAACGTGTTTGAGAAGCTATCACAGGTGTGCTTCAAAAGCGTGGCTTGAAAGGTTGACAACTGACGGGACAACTCGGACCGTTGTCCGGCCCAGTGAGTGCGTTCGTGCGCTATGGACGACTGGCGGACTGAGAGGGAGGCTGCGGCAAATATCTCTCGCAATGGGGCTTTTATGGCACTCCACGCTGTGTGATCCAGTACGCCCTCTCTTCGTTAATGTATTCTTGTTTTAGAGTAGGACTACAGTGCGGGCCTGCGCCCTCTCCATCTCCGGTTTTCTTGAGGCTCTGTCTTGACACCGGGTCCAGGGAAAGAGTGAGGCAGAGAGTGCGTCGATGCAGCGCGAGTCTGTCGCCTGCAACGTAGCGAGTGCACCGTCCCTGCACAGCATGACAGCGGACATCGAACATGACAGTCAAGCTTCTCGTGAGGCGTTTTGTTCTTTTGTAGTGCCCCGACTGTACATGAGAAGGAACACAACGCGCTAGCGGCCACCTCCTAAGTAACGAGGCTTTGCGACGTGGCTGCAAAGTTACCTGCCTCATCGGCTGCGAGCACACGAAAGCGACACTAGCAGCCAGCGCAGTGAAGTCAGTCGCTAGATGTTGTTCCCGAAATGGGTTTCTGGCGTTTCTGCTTTACTTTTCGTGCAATGAGGAGCAACTTATCGGCAAAGTTTGGCATAAACAAGACTGATAGATAGCTGATTTCAGAGACAAGATTAAAAGACGGTATGTACGCCCTGAGTGTGTTTAAATGCACTGCTAAAGCCTACATCCACAAGAGCGCACGTTTAAAAGGCCAACAGTTAGTGGCTACGGATGGGTGAGACAATGAGAAACCACGTTCATTTGTCAGTTATGCAGAGACAAACTGATCCGAGCACAGGATGAACAATTGCATTCAATAAGAAATTGTGGAGGATGTATCTAAAGCTCTGACCCGTATAATGATCGCGATTGAAGATATAATAGAAGTTGATAAAAATTACTAGCCGAACCCTAACCATAAAGCATAGATAAAAACGCCTAACCCTAAGCCGAATGCTAATCGTAATGGTAACGCATAAGGAAGACAGGACCGGCTTAATGTGCGAAAGTGAAAGGGATTTTTGTCAGGTGCTGGAGTTTTTGACTCTTTTTCGGATCATGCAGCATAGAGGGAACTTTTTATCGTTTTCAGCTGGTGAACGAACAGTTAGAAAGTCGCCAGAAAATGGCTGTAGAACAACTACTTTATCCTTGCAAAGGACAATGGGTTTCAATCAAAACAATATTCTAGTATTGGTTGTGCAGTGGTAATTTGTATAAGACTGCCATTTTAACCGAAAGGAGCCAAATGGCAAGTTTCAGGAAACAGTTCTTCCGATGATTTTTCATTTTGGACCCGTGGCTCAGGGGAAGAGCAGTGAATTCAATAACCAGGACTCTGGGTTCGAATCCAGCGTGCCCCAAGCCTGCAGTTGGATACAGACGGCTGATGACGGCTAATAAGCCAGAAACGGCTTTGTGATCACCTTTGTCTTTGTCAGTGATTACCCTCTGCTAGTTCTCATTTTATATGTCATACTTACAATATCAGCTAGTGACACATTCAGCTTATATTTCTCAGGCTCCTTGTATATTTGGAGGAAGGAGAGGTTTCGCTTTCTTAAAAGCTTGGAAGTACAGTTTAATAAGGTTGTAGTTTAGAATATTTAGCATACGTAAACGTTCATGAATTACAATATGCTCTTTATTTAATCATTTCCTTAATTTTAAATAAGATCGCACGAAAACCCCAGAAAATTCAATGTCATGCACTCCCGGAAGTACAATTTATTTTATACAAGAGATATTCAATTATGATATACAAGCCTTTAGCGAAAAAGTCCAAATTACCCATTTAACCCATCCTCATATTTCTGTTTTTCTACCTCCGGTGATGCGTTTAAGCTCTTAGCTGGGGTATGAGACAAGTATACACATCTCATCTCCGGAAAACGCCCTTCCAAATCAGAAATATTCGTTATTTTCACTGCAGTTGACATTGGAAGCAGTCCTCGCACGTCAAATGGAACGCCCAGGAGTGCTCCATAGGTTAACTGCTGAGTACTTATAAGCAATGTTTATCTGAAGGACTTGATAAGCCTATACTAAGGTTTTCGTCCCCCCGCAGGGTCCAATCAAACATACCATCTAAGATATGACAGAATCTCCCATGCATTAAGGGCCCTTCAGCGGCAACAACACACTCTGCAGTTGGACTAGGTTTTGGAATTTCACACCTGCCCAAAGCATAGGATAATTAGGAGCTGATTAAATTGTAGGAAGCCGTCAAATTTACTGCATCATATCTCGTGCTTAAACTGCCTTTGTACTTACGCAGGTCAGAGTGAATGCGTGCTCGAATCGCGCATACTCGCGCATAAACTTGCCTTGCAATCGGGTGGCAAATACTGCAATTGGTTGTCCAACCTTCGAAATGGGTCATGAATTTAAGTTTGCTACCATCAAGCTAATTTTCCAAATCAAAAATGGATTGAACTCGGAACCTCCGATAATAATTCAGTTAAGCGATTGTGCCAGCACACAGAGGCATGTGCGGTCACCTCCAACCAACTGCAATTGATCGTTAACGGGTTAATTACTCCCATTACTTTAGATTATGTTGTTGCTGCTTTCACATCTATCCATAAAGACATGCTTCCGGTGTTCAGCCCGTTGCCTTTGTCCTTACTCAAAACTGCTGCGCACTGCGCATTTAGATCTGACAATTGACGTCCTCTTCGATGGTCTCCTAACGGGAGCTGTTTTCGGCACCCCTCTGGCTGGCAACAGTGGTATTTCGCTCAGTAAGAATGCGAAAGCCCCCCACGGAACTGCCGGTCCCTGGATCCGGGCTCCTGGCTTGGAAAGTGGACTGCCCAGTCGTACCGGGCCCTCCCAGAACAGCGGCATAGCTCTCACGGACGCCCTAGGTCGACTCCTCGGCAGCTCGGGTCAGGTACAAGAAGAAGCCCTGCGACAGATACTGCAGGCTGTAATTGGAGAATTAGGGAGTTCTAGTCAACTGATTAGTATGCTGGGGTCGGAAGTCCTGACGGGAGGCGATGTGGATGCAGACACCCTGAGAAGGTTGCTGCAGTCGGGCCGAGGTGAGGATGTGATACAACGGCTGGTAGACAGTCTTGAAAGTCAGGAAGACATGCTGGCGCCTGCGGGTGCTCAGGCAGCTCTTCTACGACAGCTGTTGATGAGCCTCGGAGCTCAGGAGGACAGAACTGAGTCGAAGACCACCTCATTGAATCGGCTGACTTCAGCTCGTGGGGAAGACATGGATCTACCCACGGGGGTGGGAGACAGTAGAGGAAGTCTTCCAGGGATCCCCGCTGGGGAAGGTAAGTGCACTCTAATGTCCCTATCGGCTTCAACTCATATATTGCTTGATGTGAAACCCACTGCTTAGCAAACTCGTTCATGTCGAGCAAGGAAATAAGTATTGTCAGAATTATAGTATATTGTGTCTACTAATTCAATTTAGGTAGCTGGAAAAAGTAAGTGAATGACGGTTGGGACTACTTCCATACTCTGACTGAGGTTATTGGACGGTCATGTGAACAGGACGCTAGCATTATCATAAATTTAATAAAGTACTGAGTCATCGCTGGATGAGTAAGGATTTAAAAAAAGTGGGCTCAATTCTTTCCGCAATTTTCGTTTGCTTGGTTACTTTCAGGCCTAATAAATGATCGTTTGTTAGCGATTACTAACGTCCCGGTTTGCTACTGAAGCAAATCAGTGTAGTGTATGACTATTATCCGAAGAGCAGGTTTTTGCGTCCAAGGACGTTCACATACGCTCACCTTCTTCCACCTCAACTTTAGATAGTGATTCCATGGGGTTGAAAGTACGTTTTGAGGAGGGAGATTCGACGCCCGATGGAACAGGCGATGGAACAGCGAGGATAATCCGGGAGGGTAGCTTCCAGCCGAACAGACAAACAGCGGAGGGCATAGATGATACCTCCGAGGACACCAGGCACGGCTCTTTGCTGTCCGCAGCCAGCCGAGGTGAGTTTAAGTCATAAATTCCCACCTTTTCCCCTAACATTATTGACTTATTGCACGTCCTCTGATATATGGAGTTTGGTCATTCAAAACTGTCTTGGATGGAAAAATGAGGGGAATTTTGTCTCTGTCTCGCGCATGCACACCCTTCACTGTGTCTCCGTCTACACGTTAACCCTCCAGGTATTCTAACAACCCCAGTCTCCACAAAGGTTTTACCCTAAAATGTATTTGACTAGATAAGATGTCTGTCTGCCCATATGTTAGGCATCGTACAGGTTCAAACGGAATTTGTAGCGTGTGCGCTGCCGGTACTTGACTCTGAGATACACAGGGTGGTGGCAACCACTTCAGTTCCCTCACAATTGAAGCGGTGGTCGCAATCAACGGCGTGCGCAAACACGAGAGACAAGGGATCGCGTTGGCGGATGGCCAGTTTGTGTTCGTTTATGTGGGTCCCGAGCCGTCGGCCTGTATGGCCTACGTAAGCGCAAGAACAATTCGCACACTGAATGCGGTAAATAACATTGGTTTGTTGCTCTTTGGGTACGGGATCTTTAACACGTGATAGTGCTGCCCACAGGGAGGACGCTGACTTGTGAGCGATACAGATGCCAAATCGGTCTAATTGTCGGGCGATCGTTTCCGAAATGCCCTGCATGTATGGCAATGAATGGAATTTCCTCGGTACGTCTTCTCCATTAGAGCTCTGTTATTGTGGTTGCCTGTGACTTCAGAAACAGTATTTCACGAAGCTCATCGGGTATCCGTTAGCTCGGAATAGTTGGCATAAATAGGCAAGTTCTTTTTTAAGTAGATGCTCGCTGTTACAGTACCAGAAGACGCGGTTAAAAAGAGCTCGAACGCAGCTTCATTTGTGGGCAGCAGGATGATTGCTCCCATAGTTGACGATTATTTCGGCATTGGAGTATTTTCTGTGGACGCTGTTTGCCAGCTTGCCATCAATCAATTTTTGCACCGTGACGTCAAGAAACGGGAGGATGTCGCCTGTTGCTCCTTCGCGGGTGAATTGTATAGCAGGGAAGACACCATTAAGACTTTCATGCAGCCGTTCCACCTCGCAGTTGTTAATGACCACGAAGGTATCATCTACGGAGCGAAGCCACATTTTCAGCCTGAGGTTTTGAACCACAGCTTCTTCTAGACGTTGTAAGACTAGCTCGGCAAGTAGCCCCGATATCTTTGAACCCATTGGAGTACCCTTGACCTGTTGGTAATGCTTACAGTCGAATTGACAATAATTCTTAAGGCAGAGCCAGAGCATGTCTAAAACAGGCTGCGTTGGAATGTCTATTGGTGTTTCTTCTAGACGTCGAGCTACGCTCTCAATTGCCAGGTTATGTGGTATTGAGGAATGCATTAATCAGGACTTACATTAAGGCCTTGAATTATTTGAAGAAAAGCATGCGAGTTGCTGATGCTGTACTGTGAACCATTACCTAGTTTCTTTAGGCGTTTGAATAACCACTTGGCAAGGTTATAAGTAGGCGATCCAATGAGCGACACTATGATCCTCAATTGTGCATCCACTTTGTGAATCTTTGGAAGGTCATAGGCAGGTAGAGTCCGCGGCGCTTATGAGCTTCAGTCTGGTGAGATCATTCTTCTTCTTTACAGATGCAGTCTGTTTTTTCGTTAGATCCTCAGCAATGGGGATGTAGGCCTCCCTGTCATGAAAGGCTTGATTGGCCTTAGTAACATGGTCAATCTTGTCCATGATGACGGTTGCACCACCTTTGTCAGCAGCTACAACGATGATACTGTCGCCCGACCTCAGGGAGCGTAATCCCTTTTCTTCTTCCATTGTCAAGGTTTTCTAACGTTTTCTTTTTCGGAGGAGGCCGGTAGCACAGCTGCGTATATCAGCACGCATGTCCTCAGGGATGGATGAGGTTAGTAGGAGGGATTCGATGCCGGCTAAGAAGCTCGTAGGCCTAGCATCGGTATGACTAAACCTTATGCCTTTCGACAGCAGGCTTGTTTCGGCGGAGGTGAGACTCCTTTTCGAAAGGTTCACAACTCTTGTAGACAGGGTACTGTCGTTGATGGGACGGAGAAGAGCTTGGAGCTTTTCTTGAAGATCGGCTCGCTTCTTCATACGAGCATCTTTTGTGGTGGCAGTTATGCGCTGCAGTACGTTTTCGAAAATATCTTCAGGTAGGGATGAAACGCACCGGGACCTAAGGTCAGAGATAATTGCTTCAAATCGACGAAGACGACTGTGGACGTCAGATATAATCGCACTCAGAACACGAAATCCGTATTTGCGAGCGAACAATCTCCAGCCTCATTGGGCAGTGTGGGTTTAAAGCGAAGAGACTTTGGAAGGATGCCATGATAACGACAGCGATGGAGAAAACTCAGCTGTTCAAGTGTCCCAACTTCTGGTTAGAATAAGCGTTTGAC
The DNA here is from genome assembly GCA_017591395.1 of Schistocephalus solidus. Taxonomy (NCBI): domain Eukaryota; kingdom Metazoa; phylum Platyhelminthes; class Cestoda; order Diphyllobothriidea; family Diphyllobothriidae; genus Schistocephalus; species Schistocephalus solidus. The sequence continues at coordinate 15,230 of WEDG01011355.1, forward strand.
GCCCAAAAATATGTTGAATAGTTGAGGTAGTATGCATTCCGAGATGATAAACGAAGAAAGAAGTTTCGTCGGAAAATAAAAGTTTACTCGTGAATTTTCAAGCTGGTTACACCAACCCGTCGTCAGACGAAATGAGAGTTGGGATTGTCACGATGAAGGGTTTAGGGGCACAGAGGTTACATCGACAGACTGACGCCATGGGGGTTGGGGGGCGTGAATCCTGTTACGATAGCTGTCGCACGTGGCTTGCGACCACCGATTCAATTAGGAGGAGAATGAAGTGGTCGCCATGGCTAGCACCAAACAGGCACGCTAATTTCTCAAAGCTTGGCACTCCGGCATACACAGTACCGACCGCCACGTCGATTTCGATGCGCATTCCGAAGGTCTGCGTGCACGGTCCACTGACTTGCGCCCACCTTAAAATCAACAACTGCTTATCCGTGCCCAGCCAAGTGTATCCCCACTGACTCTGCATCTCCCGCAACGTGACTTGCTATCAAAACTCTAGCACCCCTCCCCTTACATGCGACAGCTATTGTAACAGGATTTAGAGCCCCCCAAACCCCCCATGGCGTCAGTCTCTCGATGTAACCTCTGTGCCCCTAAACCATCCAGCGTGACATTCCAAACTCTCACTTCTCATTTCGTCTGACGACGGGTTGGTGTAACCAACTTGAAATTTCACGAGTAAACCTCGATTTTCCGACGAGCCTTCTATATATATGGAATGGAACCGACAAAGACAAGGGAGACCGGAATGGCCATTTCTGGCTTATTAGCCGTCATCAGCCAGTCATACCCAATCCCAAGTGTGGAACACCTGGGATTCGAACCCGCAACCTTTGGTATTTGAGTCAAACGCTCTACCATTTGAGCCACGGGCTCGTTGTTTCCATCATATGCTACACGTCGCTATGCGACCGCCTGCGAGGGCTCTAGTCTGAGCTCCAGGGCACAACGGAACATGCATGTTCCTTAAGCAGATCGGTGAGCCCCACACTATCATCATATTCCCGATCACAACCAACAAAACAACGAGCCCGTGGCTCAAATGGTAGAGCGTTTGACTCAAATACCAAAGGTTGCGGGTTCGAATCAGGTGTTCCACGCGGGATTAGTATAACTGTGTTGCACTCTTAGCAACATATTTGTGCTATATATATGGTATGTGTCCTATGACACAACGTTCGTTTATCGCCGGTAGGTAACTGGCGGGCGGACAAATGGGATCGAGTGAGATCCTTACCACAGTAGTGAGTGTTACGCACTTGTTTGGCTTATATATATATATATATATATATATATATATATATATATATATATATATATATATATATATATATAAGCGAAAAATACGCGTCCCCAGGCATGAGTCTGACGAGGCGATCCCGCGAACAATAGTTCTAATGTCCTGACGTTTCAAAATCAAGCAAGATTCCATAGTCGGTGTTGGGTTCTGTTCGGCGCATCACAGTATTTCTGGGTTCTGAACATGATGGCGTTCTGGTAGCTATACAGCTATTCGCGCAGGATGCACTGCAGGGGAGGCGGGGGGAACTAATAGCTGTCTTGCTGGTAAGTGCTTTTTCTCCCTCGCTTCTTCTCGGGAGCTGTGTCGGGATGGCAAGGTTCATTGATCTCGTCTGCTTAGTCCGCGTTTTTTGTCCCACATCCGCATATCTGTTTCTCGTCCACCATTTGCATCTCTCCGTGCGCGTCTCATCGGTGGTTGCTGAGTCGTTGCCGGTGTCTCCGTTCCTATCTGGTTGGAAATGCCCATCATCGGTGTTCATGTGCAATCCGTGTTCACTCGCTCACCGATCGGTTAAAGGACTCACTCATCCCGTTATGCCTTGGGGCTCAATCTAGATACCCGCTAGCAGCTGCAGAGCAGCAAATGATATAAGCAGAATGATATTACTGACAAAGACAAGCGAGACTGGAATGGCTATTTCTTGCTTAGTAGCCTTTATCGGCCAGCCATACATAACCCCAGAGGTTGCGGCACACGAGGCTCGAACTCGCGACCTGTTGATTAGAATTCCATCGCTCTAACCCTCTGCGCCACGATCTCTTTGTCTTGTCGGTTTCGATTGAGCGTTGAACTGTACCCCAACTTGATCTTTACCGATAGCTTCAAATGTCATTTTGATAATATGCAGCACTACCACAGGTCCTCGGATCGTTCAGCCGGATAGACTACTTAAAACAATTGTGGTCTTAGGTTCAACCATACAGTTCAAGTGTTTTCAAGAGCTCATCTGTATTGCCTTTTTTTCATCATCGACGTGTAGAAGGTTCGGCAAAGAATTTATCAGAATCCGACAGGTTGCGGTCGGTGATGTCCGACAACCTACCCCAGGTGTCTCGAGACAGCGATTACAGTGTGAGGACAAGACTGAGGACGTTGTTCGAGACCTCTGGGAGTGGCATGAGGGGCCTAGAAGGCATTCTCGAGGCTTTTGAGGACGACGAGGAAGCTTTGTCCACCATTCTAGACGCTGTCAGAGGAGGTGCGTTTGCGTTTTTATCGAAGCTTCTCCTTATTTACACGCCTTTAACGCCCTCTTACATTACTGGATCGCTGCGTAAAGGCAGTCCAGGTGAAATTCACCTTCTGTTATTAGCCCACATGAACTGTGCTTTTTGACAGACTACTCGGCGTGGCTACAGTTGAGCAAATGTGCGCATCCAGGGAAAACGTTTTAAAGTGTCCGCTGGGACCTGGCGAAAAGGTATTTGCTTAGCACACGAACTTTCCTAGTTCAAAATTCAGGAAGATTTATTGAGCCCAAAGACGCAACGAACTGATCGAGGAACAAAGTTTCAACATAGTGGGCCCAGCGCTGGGCCCACTTAAGTAACTGAATTTGAATATGTTAAAGTTGTTAAAAGAAGTCAGTGTGGTACGTATCTATAATTCTTAGGTTTATGCACTATGCAGCCTGTTGCAGTCAGACTTAACAACCATATCAACAACCCTAACCTTATTTGATTCCTGAATTTAGTGAGCCCAGGCAGGACAAGCCAACTTGTCGGCCTATGTCATTGTGCCTGCGCCGGGCGATACACTTCGGCAAGGGAAAATCGATATTCCTTTGCAAAACCGAGCGCGACCGTTTGCGTCAGCGTGTGACGGCGTGCACAATCGATACTCTTGCGCGCACATGAGCCTACAATGCCTGGATTTAGGAACGGCGTAGGAAGACAGGATAGTACACGGTTCACGTAAATTAGCGCCGGTGACTAACCGTGTTCAGCAACGTAAGTTAAGGCCTTTAGTCCACGCTTCTGCAGTCGGTCATAGACCTTTCGAAACGCGTTCTTTAAGGCTTTCTCCGACTACTGGCGGTCCGACTTGTTGCCAGCATTCCATAGGCCGAAAACGTCTGCATAGGATATTGTACAGCAACATATTATACTTGTCTTACGGAGGACTAGGCCATATAGCTCGGACCCAAAAAGGGCCGCTTTCCTTGCTGTCAGCCATAAAAAGTGAGCTACAGACGCCATCAGCAAAGGTGATGACCGTGACTCCACCAAGGCCGGCGAGGTGGACGATTTGGCTGATTAGACGTAATTGGGCATTTACCACCTCGCGTCAGAGAGGGAACTAGTGAATTCGTCCAGCTCCACAAAAGTCGTGGAGGGAAGTGCCCCTAGGCAAGGTGCCTATGGAGTCACCAGGGGAGGATTCGGATTCTGAGGGCACGTCCGAGTAACTGGAAGAAGAGGAAAAACCCTAAGACGAGGACGGAGAGTCGGACGACTACATTTTCCTCACATTCGCTGCGATATGCCGAAATTTTTCTTGTGCGGCACGATCTTAACACCTTTTAGATGTTTTTCTCGATATTTCCCTCCACATGCTAGGAAGAAAAACGAGTAATAGTAAATAGCAAACAAGAACGGTAATGTTAACCGGTATATCGCGTGCGCACAACAAACTGGCAGAACAGGAAATGGCGTGGGAGAGAGCGCGCGCGAAAGCAATCTCTGCCTCTCCACCTTCAGCCAATAATAATGTACGCATTCATATGAGCCCATAATGACGTAATCATCTAGGAAGTCGTCAACCCATCAAAATGAAGTGACGATTGGAGGACGAGGCTCTAAGCTAGAATCGGCTTTCCCTGCTATTAGGGAGCTGCACGCTGTTCGGGAGTTTAAATACATTGGAAACCAGGCCTGATTTACGCGGCAAAATCGACCAAGAAACGTCTGCCACGCTGGTTATCTCCCACGTCAACCGCCCTACCGTGACTAGAATTGCCGGGCTACGCCGACCGTCGGACCGATCCTTTTCATCCGCTGGCACGGCTTGGAAACGAAAAGGCAGGGGAAGATGCAGTGACGGGCTTGACCACCGGAGGAGGTATGACGTCATCAAGTTATAGTTGTGCCGGGACAAATTGAAGAAATAGGCTATATATGACAAGGTGAAGGATCAGTGCTCCGGGATGAAGGCGAGACTGCGGAGAGAGGAGGAGGGAGAGAGGGAGGGAGGGAGGAGGATGAGGGGGACGAGGGGAGTGGGGAGCGGATGTTGGTTCTGATTGAAGATGAGTCCATTATCAGCGCCTGGCAATGTCGAACATTGGGAATGAAGAAGAGTACTGTGCGTAAGAATTTACTATTTTTTGAAGTTCAATAGTTGACAGCGAGAATTTGCTTAAGGAAAATTTAGGAAGGTGAAATTGGTATCACAATCTTCATCTGGCTGGGAGAGTATAAACAGCAAAGAGAGCCTCGACAGAAATTGATCAGTCCAATTGATAAACAGCCATTGGTTGTTTTTACCAGAGTGGGGTGAGAGAGTACCTTTGGGTCATGTCCAAATGCGGCCAATCACTGAAGAAAAAAATATCGATTGGCAGTAGTGTGTCACCAAGCCGAGGGATGAGTCACACGCGACGCAAGCAGTAAACTTACTCTCGGCACGTTGCGTGGACTGTCAGTGGCACTTTACTCACACGGGTACAGTGCCAAGGTACTGCAAAAGGACATTGAGCAAAGTGCGAATTGTCGATCATCTAACTATGCACTGAAAAGTGGCCATTATAAACTTTCAGCAGTCTGATGGAGAAAAGCAAACTTAACGTAGTTTTATGGAGGTTGGTGGGGATCTATTTAGATCCCCATATGCCTCAATAACTAACAGTGTATGCAATAAGTATCATTTAGCCCGAAATTCCAACTTCCCTTTAATTGACATATCCGTTTTCTACCCTGGGGTTAAATAAATTCCGCACCAATTTGTTTACATTATCGCGAGTACCCTTTTTCTCTGACACGGTTATAGAAGAAAACGGAGTTCGGAATCTACTGGCAACCCTTGAAGGAAAGGATGAAAGTCTGGTGAGCGACCTGATCAGTCGTTTTTCCGGTGATGTGGACGGTCTGCGCGACCTTATACTCACCGGCATGCATCCGGATCAAACGCAGAACACTGGGGACGCTGACCAGACACTTCAGCACAACCTGCAGGCAGACTACAGCATGAAAGGTGCAATTCAGTCATCAAGTGACGCTGACGATGCGGGTAACCAAGACCATAAAGAGGTAGAAAATGTCCCCAAGGTGGCACCTACCGGTCTGCCAGATGTGATTGGCGGCATTGCCGAATCAGCCATCGGAGGTGACATCTTATCGGCTGCTGCGCTACTTATGACTACTGACGCCATCGCCGACGACAACAAAGGCGGTCTTGCAAACCTCCGCAAAGCCTTCAGATCGGGCGCGGAAGCCAAGGACCTGCTTTCGGAAGTTTCCGCTTACGTCGGAGAAAATTCCGACGTCGCCGTTCGCTCCCTTCTTAATCTCGTCGGAGGTCCCAACGTGGACTCTTTCTTCCAGCTGTTGGACACCAGTTCACAGCCCAGTGTCTTCTTCCAACAGGTCCTAAACATGCTCGGTAGCGGTGTCGGGGCTGTGGGTCTCGAAAAGCTCCTGAAAATGCTCTCCGGTGGAAATCAGCTTTCCGTCCCAGTGATCAGCAGCCTGCTGGAACGATTCGGTCTAGAGGAGCTCCTCAGCGTCCTCCGAGATAACGATCCCTCTGGCGGGGACCCTATGGCCGCCTTGGTAGCCGCCGTTGGTGGTGGGGCCAATTTTTCGCGGCTGCTGGACAGCCTGGGCAGCGGGCGCGAGGCCGCTCTCGAACGTCTCATCGCGGTGAGCGGAGGCGGAGAGGCCGGTCTGCGCTCCCTCATTGCCGCTGTGGGCGATACTGAATCCCTCGTAGCCGGCTGCGGGGACGATGGCGCGTCTGCCCTGGAGATGTTGATTCGCGTGGCCGGTGGGGGAGAGATCGGCATGTCAAACCTACTGGCCGCCGCGCATAGCAGTGACGCCGACCCGCTAGGAGCCTTCATTCACCTCCTTGGCGGTGGTGAGACAGGCCTGCAGAGCCTCATTGAAATCGCAGGTGGAGGTGAGGCCGGTCTTACCGCGATAATCAATGTCGCAGGCGCACACCACGGTGCCAAAGGTCAGGATAGGAGAGAAGCGGGTCTGCTGAAATTAGTGCGAAGTCTTTGCGCTGGGGATAAGGTGTTAGATGTCCTACTGAATGCCGTTGCTGCCTCCGCGGGAGAGCAAACCGACGCTCCCACGAAGGCACTGGTTAGTCTGGTGAATGCTGTCGGTGGGGGACGCAATGGATTACATCGCCTGCTCAAGACGGCAGGTGCCGGCCGGGACCCCGCTTGGTGGTCGTAGGACTAGGGACATTCAAAGACTTGTCATGGCAGCCGGGGGTACCAGCGAAGCCCTCAACGTACTCAGCACACTAGCTGGTGTAGGCGGAGTAGGCTTAAAGACCCTGATCTCCATCTGTGAACCCGGGGATGAAGAAAATATGCAGAGTTTATTCGAGGAAGTCCTGGTGGCTGCTGGGCTGAACAAAAAATCTCGCGGAAGCACTCCATCCGATGCTGACGGATTGGCGGGTAAGTTTTTCTGCCACCGACGTCTCGTCTCCTCCTCCTCCTCCTCCTCGTAGTCAACCTATTGCGTGGCAGATACTACTATTTACAGCAATGGTTTATCGAGCAATATAAATTCTACTATTGTCACTGCCAAAATCACCGATATAGCTACTGGCAACTCTACAACGTCCGCTGCTAGAGGCTAACAGGCAAGTTTCAGGAAGCAATTCAGAAGGAGAAGGTGGTGTTAAAGAAGATGGTGAAAAATGGTGTTTATTAGTCTGGGGTTTTCCGGATTCTTTCTCGAACCCATCATCAAAATAGTTAGCGCAGGGGATGCAGTAATTATAGCAAACAACAACCATCGCATCAATTACGACCTCAGCCATGATCACGATGGCTGCCAACGCTTCAGAAGGCCTGTGATGGCCTGGCAGCAGCCGCATCCATGTAAATGCTGCGCACCTTGGGCGCCAGTTACCCTTTCCTGCAATTGTTTCTACTGATGGCTTCGATAGAGAATCCGAAACGTTAGACCAATAAACACATGCTCCAGTTAGCGCCTCTTCTAAATCTCATCTATCCCGTCTGACAACACGTATCGACGTTTATAATCCCTCAAAAGCCTTTTTCTTTTGGAAGTGTGGAATTCTTGTTAGTTTCCTCCATAATTCAATCAATTTAAGAGAGATTTCAGACGGGTTTATTGCATTTTTGCGAGGGGCAAAGTCTTAAAAGTTTAGAAAAAAAAGAGTTACTGGAGTAAACTAATCAAGGTCGTTTTATCAATATACAAACTTAAAGAATATTGTTTTCTCCCATATAAGCATACATTGATGAGGCGGCGTCGCGAGATGAAACGAGAACGTTTGACAGTGCTAAATGTGTGGGATTGGCTCGATTTATTTAATTTGTCATGCACTTTAATAATTTGAAGTGTACACTTGCATAACTATACCATTAATTGACCTCACGTTTGATAATTGATAGTTTTTACGTTAGATCTAATCCTAGTTTCGGGAAGACGATCCAGACCTGCCACAAACAACAACATAAATCAAACTTTTTGCACATTTGTCTGTGGGTAGAAAATACAGAATACATACACAGCGATGAATTCTGCTAAAATAAGCAATTAAGAAACTTAGTGGTGTCTTTATGGTGCGATTTTGTAGTTGTTTTTCTGCCTTTGTCAAAGTCCTATTTGGCTTGTCTCCTACAGCCAGTTCAGGAGCATGCTCGTTCTATTCGCCGTTCTTTCCTCAGCCAATCCTCGATCAGTCTGCCTGCGCCTATCGACTCCCCGTGCGCGCCTGGCGTTTCGAAAATATCAATGGTGTTTCGACTGAGTGTTTCACTCCCTCGGGAGAATTCCGAGCTGCTACTAAGCCATGCAGTAGCTCATGAGACTCAAGGTTTCTTTAACATACCGAGCTTCCTGTAGAGATTAAGCCACAATGGAAGATTAAACCCGGGAAGGTTTAAAGTAACTAGGCTTTGTGGTGCATTCTTAAAGACCCTAATGTAATATTACTGAGTGTTCTGAGCGAGAGCACTTACAAGACGACAGACACAGGAGTTTGAATACATGGGTTTTCCTGAAGTTCGTATACGGCTGTTGATGGAGCAGGTGATATAAAAGAGCGATACAAATGGCGTGTTAATCGATATCAAAAGCTATTTATCTGTAAAAGCGTTGTATGTTGCCTTCCAACATGCAGGTCGCTGCTCAGCTACGGGAGAATTTGTTTAAACCGTTTGGCCAACTTGTTTCGAAACATTATAATCCAGCGAATTTCAGCTGTTATGTTTCCTGGAGTCGAGGGCCCCTCTCATTCCGAGGGCAGAGTGTTCGCGAGAGCTCAACTGCCATACCGTGACCGGTCTTGCCCTGGCATGAGCTGGCAAAGGCGCTCGAGTGGCCGAAATTTTTGTAATAAATATTTCTAAATACGTAAATGGCCGGACATACATGAAAAATATTTTTAGAACTCTACGAGACCGAGCGCGTATGATCAGGTGCACTTTTGCCGGTGTGTTTCGCAGCCAAAAGGGAGACTCGAGCGATATGTAGTCATCGTCACTGACGTGGTAAGTGCGCCGAACATGTTGAGGAGAGTCATTTTCTTCCAGCGCTGGCCGTAGGGTTATACTATTAATAGCCCAGTAGCCCAGTCAGTAGAAGGGGCAGCACGGAGCCCCATGCTGACTTCGGCCTCTCGAAGGTTAAAATCACTTTATCGTAACACGAGCGCAGCTCCAGTTTGGTTTCAAAGATCCTGTTTGGCAATCCCTATCGATGGAGGTAGGTTTAATCGCGAAGGGATAGCGCTTGAGCCATTGCAGTAGCCAACATGCAGAAGGGTTGCAGCTGCGATTTCACGGATAAACGCTGCTAACCTTCGCGAGATATTGTTTGCCCTGCGAGGCTAAAGTGCATATGAAATATGCTGAGTCTGCTTTAGCTATATTCCAATATTGAAATCGAATTTCACCGTTCCTGCATTGTTATTTGAGTTTCGACGAGGAATTGTGTCTGGTGGCGATAGTCAGCGCACACGAGGCTGTTTGAAAACATTAATGGGTTAAGTTGAATAATTTGTTAGAATTTTATCGGCGCTTTCAATGCAAGAGGCGTGAAACTTCAGGTGTAAGAAATCCACCACAAGTTAGAATACAAAAGGATGCCAATAAGTCACTGAAATGATGAAACATAGAAGGGAGGTTATCAATGTGAAATCTTAAAAACTAATTACTGGCGACTACCTGATTGAAACTACCATCATTTCAAGTAAAAGCTATTAAATAGATGTTTATGATGAAAGGGAGTTGAGTATATGCACCGTCTACTGAGTAACAAAGCTAAGAGTAATAAGCGAACAAACATGCCAGCCAGAAATGCATTTTGCTCCATCAATCATTCTATTATCCTTCAGCTAACTTAAGTATTCCGGCCGCACCAACTGCCAAGCAAATGCTGCGTCGACAAGCGCGACATGCTTGAACGCGGAAGTGGCGACTCGGGCTTCCTTCGAGATCAGAAGGTAAAATACCTTCAACTTTCCTTTGCTTATCCAGCCAGCAAAGTTGCATTTTGGATTTACACAACTCGAGAGACAAATAATTGAAAAATCCAGAGCCGACTGGCACAGATAAAAAGCTATTTAATTTATGCCTTATCAATCAAATTTTCCCTCTCTGAAACGGAGATTGAGACGGGCGTTGACCTCATGGCAGACGTGGGCTTTGGGTGGGATCTGGGGCGGGATCCGGGCGGGCGGAACATGGAGGCCGGTGGCGTGGGGCTCTGGGGTTTATCAGACGTTTGGTGCAGGTGGTTTGGGCATGGTTGGGCAGGTGGGCTGTTGGCTGGCCAAGGGAGCAGGCAGGCGGGCAGGACGGCATAGATGGGCAGATGGCATCAGGACTGGGAGGTGCATTGGCTGGGAGGTGTCTGGGGCATGCGGAGGCTATGCAGATGGCTGTGGGCTTGGAGGGATGGGAGGTGCCAGAAGTAAGCAACTTTGAAGCAGGCAGTGGCATGGACAGACCTTGAGGCTGCAGGGGTGCTTGCCTTCACCCTGGCATGGGTGGGTGCCATGTGAGGCTGCTGTATCTGTGCCCATTTTCCTCTCTGTGGGAGGAGATGGCGCTGGGAAACACAGAATAATTTCCTTTGCTGCGGGACATGGAATCTGACATCAGGAAGAGACTGCTGCTCACTGGGAGCTGAATGCTGAAGCAGACAGGCAGAATTGCTCATCTCAGGTGTGGCAAATCTGGCTTTCCAAGCAGAATATAGAAATGGTGCAGCAGGAACAGAGTCAGCTTCCTGTCTCTCTCTCCTGCCCTGCCTCTCCTCCTCTCTCTCTCCTGCCTCTCTCTCCTCCTCCTCTCTCTCCCCTACTCTACCTCCTCTCTCTGTCTACCTACTCTCCTGCCTCTCTCTCTCTCAACAAGTAGAGCCGGTGCATGGGAGTTGGTTGTCAGTGCCAATGGCTGGACAGCATGTTCCGTCCATGCCTGGGCGGCGGGGCGGGCGGAAGGAGAACCTGTTTGTTGATATGGACACTGTTTAAAATGCAATTTGAGGTCACCACCTTGACAAGAAATAGAAATCCATTGCTGATCGGCTTCTTCAACAAAAGCCTTCGAATCCTGTAGATTCAGCACCGAGGCCTATCAAAAGGGAGATATGTTGCATCAATATTTGATAATTCAGCCTTTAAGCAAAGTCCCTCAGATATTCTGTTGATGAATAAAGCCCAATAGACAATACCTGTGGATTTTGTGTGCTATTCCATAAATCCTCAAATACTATATTGGCCTTATTCACTGAAGTTCGTACAATACTCTAGAAACTTAAACTACAGTCGCTATAGACAAAAGAAATCTGTATCCTCGTATAGGCGGACGACTGATAAATAATAATCAGCCATCCGTTTCCTACAGTGTCCCCACGAGATTAGTACCAACGAAGTGCTTGCCCTCCTTTCCTGGTAAACCTGGTAATTGATTCTGTGGGATTTTTGTAAAGTTCACGGCTTGAGTATCTGGCGTCCTGCCTCGCTGTTAAAACGCCCATGTTTTCCCACACTGTTGAAAGGTAATTTTCTCCATTCTGTTCGTAGCCCTGCGAAAATTAGCGGGCAATGCAAGGTGCAAAACGCGACGGAAAGGGAAGGTTAGTTTTGGCGGTCGCTGTAGCTGCCCTGCCGAGATAAACTTAAAGTTCTGCACTTCAGGTTTAAATCCGAAACTGCCTATGACCGCGATAATAATTCATCATCAGGCCACAATACACTGAGAGTGGTAGTTACGAGCTATAGACGGTGTTTATAGTCAATACGAGGACTGCGTTACTCCACGACTCTTTCGTTCCTACGCCGCCTGCGCTGGCGTTTTGAGGACGATAGAGCCGGTATTGATGGAAGGAGCGCGTTAAACACGCAGAGTGCGTGTGACTGTTATCAAGGAGCTTGTGGCTGGCGTGATCGTCACGCACCTGGGAGAGCGACAGACTGCGCTTCGCTACGAACATCGCTACGTAGAGCAGCTGGACTTCCCTAACGAATCTTAAGCGCACCTCGGCCGTTGCCAGCACGCTGGCGTATGCAAACATTCCTGGCGTTTCGAGTGGTGCACGGTGGACAGAGCGGAGGGTTGATTTTGGTTTCAGCTGCAGTGGGCTCGTATTGATTACGTGGAGCTTGGAAATCGATCTATCTTCTCTTGCCCAGTGACATCAGATTTGTGCTCACGTAACCTCTTTTCCAGACGCCATAGCTGTGCGGCCCGTGAGAGATTATCCCTGGCTGGTCTATGGCGGATTATGTTCATTCGCTGATTGGCAGATCTTGGGATCTGAGTTGCGCTTCGCCGGATACGCTGAGCAACCATATGCGCTGATCCTGACGACTCAGAGCAAGACGCAGCGTCATCTCCACACAGCTGTGCTCACTGCACCTGAACTAATCCTCATCTGCACAGTCAGTTCATGGTGCCGTGAGAGTCGGACGACTAAACCTGGCTGTCTCGCCGTCATGGGCAGACATGCTGTGTGCCGCATAGCGAAAGGGCACGCTGCTGCACGGTAAGATCCAGTGTCGAAACGTCCTATTCCGGTGATCCATGGTGACGCTGCCAGGTGGTCTTGATCTGTGACTACGAAGTGGACACCGAGCTGGCGCTGGCTGCTGCATCCGTTCCTGCCGTCGGTACTTAAACTGAGCAGGAGATGATTACTCACGCCGGACGCCAGTCTAAGAACCCTTGACAGGGGTGGGAATAGGCATAGGTACGGGAGTTCGCGTCAGCGCTTTCAGGTGAGTGACGATGCTGGTTAGAAGCGGGATAGCATTTGGAAGTAAAGGGATGGGCGTTTATGCTTAGACTTAGACTTCGGGGAGGGAGGTGAATGATCTCACGAGAATTGAACGCAAGGCAATCTGTAGCAATAGGAGTTAGCTGCTTGAGACTCGGAATCAGGCCTCAGCGTGTTCTGTAGTTCCGAGTGCAAGGATTAGTTAAAGAAAGCTGTCAAATGAGAAAATGTGAAAACAAGTGGATGGCAAATTTCCACCACGTGTCTGATAAAGTGAAAACTGGCTGCAGCACGCGAGTAGGAATTATGAAAGGTGAACTGGCATGTGAATGGCCATAACCTGAAGCGCAAAGGTGGACTAGTGCAGGCTTTTCGCATGTCGTGTTCAGCGGTAGTAAGGCGGGCGCGTTGGTAAAGCGCGCTGGATGAGACTTGCGTTAAGAAAAAGAACCACATTTTGAGCACGTTACAGGGGACTGGAACGCTCCATTTGCATGACTCGTACCGCTGTCAGTCAGTCATGCTGCAACCGGAAATCTTGATTAGTTAGAAATCGTTTCGCGGGGTATCTCCTCCGGTCACTACTGCTGCACGCTGATGCGCACGTTAAAGCTAAAACCAGGGCGTATTGCAGGGGCTCGGTTTCGATATACTCCACACATCCAGCGATACTAGTATCCTAATGTTCTTCTTGTTCATGCCTTTCTGCGGCTTTGAGTAGTGATTTGGATCTATAAGTACTTGAGGTAAAACATATTTTGTGATTCAATAAATGCTTGTATTGCGGTTCACCGTTTACCGGATGGAGTTCATTGGTTTGCCTTACCCGTGAATACTCTCTGTTCTGGCGTCGCCATTTCTGTTCTTCTATTACTGCCCTGGAGGCTTTACAAGTGAACCCCAGATAGCCAAATCAAACCATCAGCGAGCAGTCAGTTAACGTTGAGCATTGGGTACGACCATAAGAGGAGGCAGATGACAGGCTTACAAATCGGCAAAGAACAGCAGGAAGAGTCTACTACACCTGATGCTTGAAAATAGAAACCATCACCATCAGTGCAAATGAAGCAGTTCGATCGACGAACACGTTTCTTCTTCTTCTTCGGGCGCGATGATGACACGATATATATATATATATATATATATATATATATATATATATATATATATATATATGGCAAAGACATTATACCGTACTTCCGACATATATATACTCAGCTAAAGCCCGTACACGTGTTTCGCCGATGTTTCTGCTGCTGCAACAACTATGTCTTGGCTCCTAGTGGGTCCTCTAAAGTGCCCTATGCGGCGGTTTCTGGACATGGACTCAGAGAATAATCGGGGAAATGAAATTATTACGCAGACATGGAGTCAGAAAGCTCGGAGGTTTGACTTTTAGGGCCGGGGACTCAAATTTCCACGAACATTCAAATGGAAGACAATCAACCATCAGGAATAACCACCATTTTCACACACCATCATCATTCCCAGATCGCAACTGATTAAAGACGAACTCCAAATGAAATCGGTAGAGCGTTCGACTTCATATCACCAAACGTCGCGGTTCGAACTCAGGTGAAACCGGCGACTGGATTGAGAGTGATCGATGATTACACCGCTTCGCCAGAAATAGCCATTTTGCGTCCCTTTGTCTTTGTCGTTTCCGTTAACAGCATGGGTATATATATATATATATATATATATAACATGACCGACAAAGGCCATGTAGACTGAATGGCTTCATTTCTGGCTTATGGCAGCCACTACTGTAGCCATACCTAACCCCAGGTGCTGCATGCCTGAGGCTCGAACTCATGACCTTGTTGGGCAGAGTCCAACGCTCTACCCACTGCCACGAGCTCAAGTTGTCTCTTGTCCATAATGCATTCACCACGAAGCTTCCATGCACCTCCGAAGATGTTCATTGAGCATGAGGTGCATGTTTTAAAACATTCATGAATGGCTACACAAATTGCATCTTTTCCTTGCACTGCAAACCCGGACATCTCTCTGGTCTCTAATTTGCCGGAATTTGATGAAGAAACGAAGGAGGAGGAGAGCCAACATCCACACCAGTATGGACTCCAGCAGTGCTTGTTCAGGTGCCGACCTGGTTCATTTGATCAGGTCCCGCCTTCAGCCTGCAAAATATTGATCCGATTGATATATTTTAGTGCCAGCTCCCACTGCAGCCTGGGAATAGGCAGCCAAAGGCAGCAGGCTAAGATGTGGGAAATGGCTACAAGGATTCTTGATAAGTGCAGTGCGATGTACAGCCCGTCATCGGAGATTGGGTGCCTGCATTCTTCTCGGAGGATACTAGTCCTCAACAGGTGCTCTCGATGAGAGTGAGTATTAATGGCGGACAGACATAACCCACTGCATCATACTATCCCGGAAGCAATGTAAAATCCGGAGATTCCCTGGCGGCTGCCGGGTAAAGCGGTAGAGCTCTGGAGGAATCGGCCGTACCCCGCACCCTGCTCCAGGAACACTGACGAAGGACCTCATCAGCGCGGCTCCAGCGTCAGCTAAAGGAGGGTGCGGAAGGAGAGAACGCGACAGCAGATGGAGTTACCGTGCGCCTGCAGCAGGCAAAAGCGAGGGAGTTAGAGTTGAAACTGCGAAAAGCAACAGCAGAGTACCGCCATCACAGAGCGACTCCGCTACAAAAGCGACTGCGGACTCAGAGTTTCCGAAGGGCGATGGAGAAACCCAGCTGGCCGCGCAGGCTGAGGCACAAAAGGAGAGAAGGTAAAACACACATACACACCACTGCCTCTTCATGTGGACTTTACGAAAGAGCACGGCCAAGTGCCAAGAGAGAGAGAGAGAGAGAGAGAGAGAGAGAGAGAGAGAGAGAGAGAGAGAGAGAGAGAGAGAGAGAGAGAGAGAGAGAGAGAGAGAGAGAGAGAGAGAGAGAGAGAGAGAGAGAGAGAGAGAGAGAGAGAGAGAGAGAGAGAGAGAGAGAGAAGGGAGAGAGAGAGAGAGAGAGAGAGAGAGAGAGAGAGAGAGAGAGAGAGAGAGAGAGAGAGAGAGAGAGAGAGAGAGAGAGAGAGAGAGAGAGAGAGAGAGAGAGAGAGAGAGAGAGAGAGAGAGAGAGAGAGAGAGAGAGAGAGAGAGAGAGTAGAGGAGAGAGAGAGAGAGAGAGAGAGAGAGAGAGAGAGAGAGAGAGAGAGAGAGAGAGAGAGAGAGAGAGGAGTATTACGCAGACAGGTGCAAACAGAACCAAGTGCGTTTTTAGCCCCATGGCTTCCAGCGTTCCTTCCAGCAGGGACAAGTCTGGTCTGAGTATCCATTATGGGGCATATTTCCCAGTCTCACTTGTTACCAGCTCTCACTCTAGTCTGGGTTACAGAGGGCCTGGGATTGGGAATGCGTAAGTAAAACCCAAGATTTTATTCACTAACCTCTCCCGCACTTTCGTCTGCCGTCAGAAAATACACACCAATGCAATACACACAACCAGTCCTGATGATTTCTGTGGCAGCTTTCTCCTCAGTGCATGCGTATGGTGCCATCAAATCATTAATCTCCTGTTTCATCTAAAACGTTTTGATTGGATCTCCAGGTTCACGCTGAGCTGACTCTGAACTAAGCAGATGGTTGCGCTCTAGTAGACGTCGAATAAAGGTCGCTTCCAGTTTGTCCATGAAAATCCTTTCAATTTCATGCGTGGCATTGAAATTATTATTATTATTTAACCAAGGCTAGTAGATTGCTACACTTTTTAATTCTTACTAGCTAACCTCAGAGTAAACCAGCCTACTTCTAGGCCTTTATAGGTGTAGAGCTCAAGTTGCTATGAATATTTAGGCCAACTTCTTCAGCCGCATCGAAATAACCGCGTTATATTCAGTAAAGTGCCAATAGGCAGCCAGTAGTATATTTTGGGTTACAGATTGACATATCACAGCCCGGCACTTGTGGTTTTGGCTAACAGAAACCTGGCTAGCTAGTGAGGTGAAGCTACATTAAATCAAGCAGGTACTTTTTAATGTTTGTAACAGTAAAATTGGAGATTAACTGACGTAAACTGTGAGTGTTCATGCTGTGGGACAGATATCTACTGAAAGGCGACTGTAACTTTACGCAGTCCTACGAAACTAATTCTAACTGTTCTGAAGGTGTTGACGAACTAACAGGAAAACGCTGGGAATATTCATTACTTGTGCTTTTGCCTGTTAACGGCCAGGCTAGATAGTTGAAACTCATTTAAAACAAAAAATCGATAATCAACCAGGCACGACGGGAGCGTTTGTAATGTACGAATTGGTAATTAGGCGGAACAGCGTAAACTGTGAGCGTTGTGCCAGGATATTATCAATTGGAAACGGGCTGTAAATTAGCCAGCTACTGAATTTACACGATTAAAATGACGAACACTAACGCCAGGCGTGTTACGAAATACCCAGGAACGCAGAATCAATCTGGGGAATAGTATAACTAGCTTCACAGGGCGGAGATGGATCAATTCATAAAAAGCACCACGATAAATTTTTCGAGCCTTTGGAAGGGCCGACGTGTGATAGCTCACCTTACGCTGAGTTGTAGACAAACATTTCAGCTTTAAAGTACACCTTCCCAGACGCTTTTACAGTTCGGTTTGTGAGTGGTTGGACTAGTTCGCTTATTGTTGGGCAGATTTAATTATTGCCACAAACTGCGCAAATTCGTTCGGTTGCTCCTGGTGGCTTTTATCCCACTGAGACAGTCGATGGTGCAATCCCGTTGCATTATAAATTGAATTGCTCACTCTGCAAGACTCTCATTAGGCGATGATTTTTCCCCTGGCCTGCGTGAGTAGCGGATCGCTTTTACTTTGCTGTACAAGACTGCATCGTTCAATAATAAGATATTTTGTTCTGTGACAAAAAGTCAAAATGAGAACAATTCAAAAAATTAATTTACACCAGGCATGGCACACCAGCAAAGTTTTCTAGGAATGCTGATAACGCACAGCATACGGAACCAAAACCTGAACAAGTCAACCGTTGCCGATCAACTCGCTTTTTATATAACGGTATGCCTTTATTATTGGCGAAAACCTTTACTCCAGCTAGCTTACGTTTCCCTAGGCATGGAATTCATTTGGTCGGACACAACAGCATGCATCTCGACTAGTACTTTTATTCTATCCGAGCTGACAGTCTGTTGCAGTTTCATCAGTAGCGCTTTATTCCACCAACTGGCGGTTCCGTTTCATCTAAATGCGTTTTGATTTCGACTTCTAGGTTCACGTTGGTTGACTTTGAACGCTGATGGTTATGCCTCTAGTACGTCGAATAGCAGCTTCGCTTCCAGCTTCTGTCCACGAGAAACTTTCAGTTACAAATTATTGTTATTTAACCAAGGCCATGAATGATGTCCAGTAGAATGCTACTTTAATTTCATCAGACCTTTACAGCTAACTCAGGGTAACCAGTCTACTTTCAGGCTTATAGGCGTAGGCTCAGTCGAAATAACCGCGCAACTACCGCCAGCAGTATATTTGGGGTTACATGGAACCATGGTCACAGAACAGGCACTAAGTAAAAACCCAGACACGCGTTTCGTCGGTTTTTCCGGGCTGGGGTCCGGCTCATCAGTGGATCCCCCAGCGTTCCTGTGTGCCTTCTGGTAGGATACAATAAGGTACCGCTCATTTTAATTCCCCTTAGAAAGTAATTGCTAACTGGGATAACCGTTCATTTATATCGCTCCTATGAACTTCAGTCTACGGGCTATAAGCCTCAAACAGACTGATTTCATCTAATTTAGCTACCTATTTCTGGAGGAAATTAAAAAATAAGTCATCTGTGTACCTTACCAGAAAACATAAAGGGAAGCCACCAGACCTATCACGTTGAGCTGAGCCCCCGCAGTTGTGCCATGCAGCCGCAGAATATGGGTAAAATACGTGGCCTTTATCTGTGCTGCATTGGTGTACCTGTTGGGACCTTTTGGTAAGAGTGCGGTCGTCCGCTGGGGTTCATGAATTCCCAGTCCGGCATTCGTGCCAACTTTTCGGTATGCACCTGCAGCATCCGGTAGGTTAAACCGATTCACCCCGAGTTAGCAAGTAACGTTCGAGGGGGACTAAAGCAACCATCAAAACTGCAAAATTGTACTCAGAGCAATGTAAACACGAAACACACCGGTGAAAGTCAACCCTCGCAACCGCAGTTACGCAATACAGGACAAAATATCGTGACAATGCCTCCAGCTTTGCTGGTACCTGTTCTGTTAGTTTGACGTATGGTGTAAACTCACGACCTATTAGATTGTACTAGGATGTCTACCAAGGGTTTCCATCCTGAAACACAATCGGTTGAATATTATCATCACCCTGTGGTTAATAGTAGGGACAGCATTATGCTTCTAGAACTACGGTTAGATACGCCTTTTCGGTTTTAGAAATGTTCCGTGTTAGATGTTGCTTTGAGCTATACCGTCGATTCCTACTTTTGCAGGATCGATGACCTGAATGGTGACAATTTTGTGATGTGGCGGGTGAGGATGTCTTCATTTTAATCCCACCCGAACAGCGCGA
The DNA here is from genome assembly GCA_017591395.1 of Schistocephalus solidus. Taxonomy (NCBI): domain Eukaryota; kingdom Metazoa; phylum Platyhelminthes; class Cestoda; order Diphyllobothriidea; family Diphyllobothriidae; genus Schistocephalus; species Schistocephalus solidus. The sequence continues at coordinate 34,518 of WEDG01011355.1, forward strand.
CAAGGGCAAAAGCGCAGAACAAAGTGGCAAATCTTTTGGGAAGCATGGGGAGTCCCCATTGGTTGGTAGGTGGCCAACGCCAGTTTAATAACCTGATTGGTCGTTTTTCGCGTATCTGTAGTGTAGATGTCTAGAACTGCCTACGAGCAGCGTTTAGCAGACTTTCATTCTTCTTTATCTTTCTATAATACTGCTCTTTTTGTTCCAGCATGCAAAGAACCGACCAAGACCGCGGAGCTGAGCACTAAAATCAACAGATCCCGATGAAGCAGATGTCTGAGGAGGAGCAGATGATGGCTTCCGCGCGCGAGTTCTCTCCAGAGGCCTCCCAGGAAGGCGCAGTGAGTCCGCTGGCTGCATCATATGCACTATGTAGGAATGCTTAATGATCTGCCTTCGTTCAGTCTATAGTGAAATGGCCTGTAATGACCAATCGCGTGGCCATGAAATGTGCGTGGCGGTTTCCGCACGCGCCGTCAATAAAATACTACGGGCCAGGAACAACGTACTGCCGGAGCATGCTGAGACTAGCAGAGTACTGAGTGCATGCCTATAGTATTTGCTACGATGAACGACGTAAAACGTGCGAGATGGCCGCTTGATCCGGTTACCCCATCCTCCTCTCATATAAGAGCCTGACTGGCAAGATCGCTCACCAACATTGTCCAGATAACCATCTCTCTTCTCACACACAATCTCTTACTCACCAGGTTACAGACTGACTGTCAGCAATCAGTTTTCTTCTGCTGAACCAAACGGATACTTGATTTTGGGAACCCCAGACAGCCCGTCAATAGCGATCCCGACTTCCGTTCCATCCCATCTTCAATCTTATTATTTGAAAGCTCCGTAAAGGTACAAAGCACTTTGCTGTGGGAATTGATTTGACAACAATGGAAGGTACAACGGTGATTATATGGCTATATGTGCGCTGGCCAACCAATCCGTAACTAGGAGTGTGGGATTGCCTGTGTCTTCTTTCTGATTATTTCGGCGTTTTGTCCCTCAAAGCGCCGATCCATCAGGGGCATGGCAGTTATTGGGGATGCGACCACTGCGCTACGCCACGGAGGTGTTGCATCTGCAGGCACGTGCTCGCGCCAAATCCACCTGGTAATGATGCCGCCCGGTCATGTTGGACTTGGTTTCACACTGACACAGGTGGGTGAGGGAAGCGAGAGAGAGAGAGAGGGAGAAAGTGTGGTAGATGCGGTTAATGGTATATTTTAGGACTAATCCACGTCTGCAGCCATCGCGAAGGTGCTCGGAGCAGATGGTCGACCGCGTCGGATACGAAGCGCGTGAACGTTCAGTATGTTGGTGCTGATCGAATAAGCTGGCACCACAGGAAATTCCTGTTCACCAATCTGCTCATGTTCATACCAACGTTTGAGATCAAACGTGCAGAAGAAGTCGCTATTACAGATCAATAGAGTTGACCTAACGTAGCCAATGTCCAATGGAACTGAAGCCAAAGAACAAATGGCAACATCTGAGGATGCTATTAGCTGATGTCGGTTAAGCTCGTAGCGGCTACTGAAGTGTTCGTTGATGTCCGAACTCCTGCCATAGTTTTTGTTCTACGACGAAGGTACCGAATAGAGTTGGACCCATATTTGTATTTCTAGACAATTCTAACCCCACTGACCTCAAAGACTTTAATCATGTTCTGCGTTATTTGAGACACTTGATGCATCCTGATTTTCGGCAAAAAGAGGATTTAGGTGTATGTCGCTTTATCATACGTTGCATCTTCGATGAAGCATCAGCGGAGGAGTTAGGTATCGAACCTGGGATTCCTGGAGCGGGCGATCACGTTCTTTGTTGAGTGAGCATTGAAAGGAACGGAGCTCGTGGAACCAGGCTTTACGAAGCAAAGGCATTATGGTCTTTTTGCAAGGACAGCATCCTGATCAACCGTAGAGATTGGCATTAATTCAGTGAACTGGAAGCCCGTCGTGCCAAAATTTTGCCGCACCGATTTCGCTCTACGTCTGGGATCAGCCGTCAACCGGTGCATTTGCAAAATTGAACTCTTTCTGGACGCCAAATTTGCTCTCTCAAAATTCAATGCCATTAAACATCCAACAGCCAATGAATGGTCGCACCGCCCAGCCTTCTACCTTCTAGCAAATACGCTATCAAATCAATAACGCTTAAAACATTCCAGTCAATGCTATTCCATTCATTGAATCATTGCCGGTCAGTTTGATCTTCCGGTGGTGCTTGCTGACCTCCGCGCGCTAGCTGCCAGTAAGGATCGGCAGGTTTTAACGATATGCGCATATGTGCGTCTTTCCAGGCTCCGAAGGAGTAACAATACTCGGATCGGTGACTAGCGATTGATGGGCGCCCCTGAGTAACGATATGGCGGTCGATATCCGGATCGACTTACCGTTTCAAACACCTGAGGTTCGGTGAAGCGTGATTTGACGCTCAATATCCAGGTAGGAACTCCCGCCCTGACTCGATGGCGGCGTGACCGCGGATGCTGGGACAGGATAGTATGGCGCCCAGCAAGTTGACTCCGGGATTTCAGTGACAAATGCCGGTTTTGTAGCCGGAGTTATACGCGTAATCAGACGGTTTCTACAGAGAAAGCAAGAAGTGCGAGGAATACTATTTCAGGGTAGGATGGTCGACAACACGAAGGTTCTCGTCAGAAATGAGGGTTGACAGATTGGGCTGGATCAGCTTTTATGAGAGAACGAGTCGACAAGATATTGTGCGAACAGCGCTGCTACGCCATTCTTATAGGCGCGTGCGGTAAAATGCGTGTCACGCATCGGCCTGATCGTCACCGAACTATCGCACGGAGGCTGGTGAAATCAGTGCCTGCAACATACAGCCGTCGACGCGCCCTCTCACGCACCGTTCCGCATGATATTATCAATCGCATGGACCTACAGGATTAATACGGCGTCACATTGAGACAAACCCGGTAAACCACCGATAGTTACATCAGCGCACACTACCTACACCAATACATCGACAACACCAACCACCATTTGCTTCAGAGGTATACGTTTCGCAGAAACGTGGCTAAGTTCGGTTTCGACTAGACCACGCCGTCGGCTCAGTGTGCAGGTGCTGTGTGTTGAGTGGCTGACCGCGGATCAGAGTCGACGGCGATACGCTGCCCATATCCCTTTGATTTAAACTCGGTAAAAGCGCATAAATATCGCGCCGGCGCGAAGACGGCACACGCCATCCGTCAGCTAATGCATTCCACTCCATCAGGCAACTGACCGGCTCACAGTGTCTGATGTGGATTGTAGAGAGAGTGAGGTCGACAGCCTGTGATACGTCTTCACTATAAACAATCTTGACGCGCTTAAAACTATCGCCGGTGCGCTTTCAAAAGCCGTGGCTTGATAACTGACGGATAATCCCGGACCGCGTGGTCAGCCCAATGTGTTTTGTGTGGAGTGGCTGACGGTAATCGGTCAGCTGCAATGGCTCCTTCTGTGGTTTATGGCACTACTGCAGGATCCGAGTCAGGTATGCCCATGGCTCCGGCTGCCAGCCACCTTAACTTCCATCTCGGTCTTCTTGACTCTGTCTTGACACCGCCCAGGTGGGAGTAGAGTTGCAGCGCAAGGCTGCCACCGCTTCTTAAAACTACTCCGACGCGTACCGTCCGCACAACGGTGTGGAGCATGGTGGACTCGTCGAAATCGACGGTCGAACTGCCTGGCCCGCAGCGCCTCAAACGCAGATTCCAGCAGACCAACATAGCCACCAGTAGGAAGTTATTCGGTTTGCGCCCCATAACAAAGGCCGATCATGGGGGTTGCGTCTTCGCCTAGGTCCCGGTCGGCTGAAGCCACCGCGCCCTCTCCCCACCCTGGTTTTCAAACTCCGGCCTGACACCTGGCGAAGGCATGCGTATTCTTCGCGCGTCCATCACTAAATCCGCGACGCGCAGTCAATAAAACCACACTCTGATGTGGATCGTACGGTGGACCCGTCGAAATCGACGGTCGTCCCCGCCATCGCCGCAGCGATTTATCGTGCAAAAGCGCACCGCTGACCGCAGCCAATCAGCAAAACGAAGTTTACCGACGGCTTCAAGCTTTCGCACCAGATGTCGTACCTGCCCCAAAAGCAAAGAGCGGGAAGCGGCGATTATCGAGTGGATGCAACATTCTCCACTTATTTGCCGTTGACAGATATTATTTGCCAGTAAACAACTGGCCCTCATCGCTCTGGCAGGACTTCAGCAACTACCATGGTCAGAAAGAACGCTATTAGTGTATATGCTCAGCAAGCGAGGTCCGTGAACTCAACTGCCACCTGCCTTCGTTCTTTAAAGCTACCGCCGCAGAACGAGAAAACAACAGTCTTTTCACCTCACACAATCTCACTAGCCATTATTCACGTGCGACGCAGGAGCAATAAAGGTTGATATTTAATAAAATGCGTTCGTCTGGTAGATCTGAAGAAGGAATCCAGCCGTTCTACTAGACGCGTCCCTGGGAAGATAGATTGATTATTTTGAGAACCTTAACTTCGCAGAAATTCTGAGCAATACGTAACTGAACGAAGCATACCC
>WEDG01011357.1:0-29884 GCA_017591395.1 Schistocephalus solidus
TTAAAAGCAATGTATTAATGGTAGAAAGAAGATCTGCGGCGTCTTCGTTTTTTTCAACAATCGTAAATATGTCATCCACGTATCTTCTAAATAATGTTGTCATCTTTAATTTGAAATACACCTTTTCTTCTAGGTGACAAACCTTCACCGATTTTTTTTATGGGAAGTGATTCCTATTCAGTCCTAATACCTATCCATGTTTGTGCGTGTGTACACCCGCCACGCCTAACGGTTCGGTTGCTTCCAAACAGACGAAGACTAGTGCTGATTAGGGACATAAACAAACCTATTTAAAACTGATGCTCTAGTCTTTTAGGACAGAGCAAAGGGTAGCCTGGAGTGCGGTATGCAGTAAAAACCAGTTAAAAAAGATTGAAATAAAGAGGAAAATGCACTTTTTCAATACATTTAGGTTTTGGGACATCCAAAATATAAACAATTATAGTAAATAATATCAGTTTTCAGATTTTTATAAAGACAAATTCCTGTTGCCCAGAGTATATCTGCAAACGTTCTCCTGCAAGCAGAAAAAAGTTATTTAATGGAAGTTATGCTAAGATAATTGTTAAATGCTGTTTATCATATTCTTATTGAAAAGTTCTTCAATGTAAATGTGTTCCCCAGCTCGATTGTGGTACGTGTAGATGAGGTGAATGTCTCTGCAGCTATCTACACACAAGCCCACTTTTCACTGTCATGCTAACCATTTTATCACTTAACCGTCATTATACGCCATTTATTTCCGTTTTTCAAGTACGTTTTAGTAATTAAGTAGACTTTTTAATTTTCTCATGCTATAATATTCTAATGCCTCAAATTTTGTCCCTCATCACGAGATAAATACAAATAATTCATGATTTTTCGGGATGAAAAGACTATCCACTATAGACTTGGTATTTTCCACCATATATTTAAATTGTTTAGAATCTCATTTATCTGCAGACAAAGAAATAACTATGTCGCAATCTAATTGACTGGTCAGATTAGCCAGCATATTACCGTCCGAATTTAATTTCCGTTGTGCCAAAAGATAAACATATAAATCTTAAATGATTTTCACATGCTTAGGTATGACCTTGAAGGACATTTAACTTCTGGTTCTCATTAATGTGATTATGTTAAATAAAATAAAGAAATTTTATAAGGATAAATTGGTTTGCTCTTTTATCTACAGATATTAGGAATTTGATCACGCAAAATGAAGCATTTTTGAGTATGACAGCTAAAAATTCGAACATTTTTTTTAACACTGAAATAATAAATTTGCATTACCCTCATATAAAACATAAGCTGGTGTTCCTGTAAAATATGCGATTATTTCGAGGTAATTCGTATCCTGTTAATCGTAGTTACGCAAGAATGTGCAAAATCGCGATGGATTTGAGCTACTAGTCAAGCTAACGATGGTCCCAATTCACCGTACATAAAAAGAGCTACGAAGATGAGATAACACTGGAAGATCGTCAACGGTACGTAATTGTCTTAATACGAAACGTTTAAGATCAAGGAAGATTGCCAGTGAATAATTCGCAAAATAACGCCATGTATGACAACTGTGAAAATTCAACAGCAGATAACTTAGCTCACAAAATGTGTGACCGAACATTGAATGAGTGAATTAGATACTATTTTATTTTGTGATTTTTGTTTGTTGAGTGAATTTGTGGCTCACAAAATCGTTAACTAGAGAACGTGGCATATACAATCTTAAATATTGAACGAAAACAGGCTGAATTTGGGCTAAAATGGAGTTTGCAGAACATCCACGAAATTTTCCGTGCTATGTTATATCACATAAATAAACCTTTATCTTGGTGAATACTAATTAACAAAACAATATAATGCACGTTGACGTTTCTTATAATTTCCTTCTGGGATTGGAAAATCTGATCTTATTTAAATACAATATCACAATGGATTCCAGAATCAAGCAAAGACACAAACCTTCAACATTCCTCTTTTTTTGTTTACCACAAAACGCCGAAATAACCTTCATTTCTTATATTTTTATTTTATTACTTTAAAAGGCGTAATTGTTAACAAAATTATAACAAGAGGCTGTGCAGATGGATGCCGTGAACAACATATCTTAAATCGAAAACCTATCATATTTTTTGCCGCTAATTTTCCGCTGATCCGGTACATAGAAACATAGTCGTTATAAGATCTGCATATTTCGCTTAGCCTGAGCTTACATTAATGTCCCCTGTAGTCGATTTTTGGCACAACCTTGCCAATATAAAACGAAAAACAACTTATTACTTTTTCAAAAGAATATATTTATATCGAATATACAGTTAAACTTGACATAGGTAAATTCCATATACTGAGTGCAGTCCATAATTAAAGCGCTTTCATAGGTGCTTTATTATAAACTTTTTTAATTGATACTAGGCTTGCTAATTTTTGACGTTTTGTGTGGGTGTTCATTTTCATGGCAATTTTTTTTTGTTTTAAACGGTGAAGTGTTCTTATATGACGCAAATGGACATCGTCATCAGAAAGAATATCAAATAGAACACTCCCTCAATAAATTTTTTTCAAATGTTTCTTATTTTGATGGTTTTGCTTATCATTAAAAAAATATACAGATGTATCATGAGTCGATTGAAAAGAGTGAAAATCGTGAAATATTCACGAGAACGTAATGGATGATCAAAAAGTTTCTGCAAGGACATTTCGCTTAATATTCGTAAAATGATATGCTGACGCTATAACCTTACATGTGAATTTAAACTTTTCCACCGTATTTAGAGTGATTTTTACTGTAATATAAGTATTTCTCAAAAAGATAAAATTAATCGTCACATTTCCTTTAAGTCTTAAATTTGCCGAAGGATATTTGTTGTTTTTCAAAAGCATTGGAACATGCGTTCATGCAACTTTGTGACTGATTAGCAATCATTCACAAATTTCGGTATTTTGCATGAATTTAGTTCATTCCTGGATAAAGGTAGTTGGACGATGTAGTTCAAACAATTACAGCAATTTAAATCATAATTTAATTAGTAAGAAACGAAAAAATATACGTATCGAAACATGCCCCTTTAAATAGAAACAGGAACTTACTAGGGCCCACGTTCAGACCTCGAACTCCTTCTCAACTGCTCTTTGCAGCGACCGAATATCAGCAAAACATGGCAGAGCAAACTTAGTCCTTCAACTTTGTATAGAATCCTGAGGCTGTCTTAATGCCAGCATGCTAATTTTTACACTAAATTCAACGGGATGTTCGTCGTTCACTAAACCGACTGTCACATTATTAATGCATGACACCAAACTGAACAATAAATCCAGAACCAACGAAAGACATTACATACACTGGCCCAAGATCTTTGTAAAGGCACTTTCTTAATATAGCTGTCATTTTTTTACTAATGGACAGAAAAAGCTTTTCAAGCATATCCACCTAATCCATTGTTAAAGGCAATAATATTTGCATGACTGCCTTTGGTAGCCTTTGTTATAAGAATGTCTTACAAACAGAAAAGCAAAATTCTTTAAATGATTCAGGTCACTTGAATTAACCTCGAATCTGACACTTGCATATTCGCAATTATTTTTAGTGTGACTCCTCTCTTAGCTTAACGTAATGCATTGTAACATATACAAAAAATGCATGCTTTACAAAAGAGACTGCATTGCATTATGTTAAATATTATAGTAGAAAAAATCTCTGAAAAATATAAAGTTTTCATGCCGTCATGCCATTTACTGAATGAAGTCTATCTTAATAAATTATCCTAGGTTCTCTGCCACTTAAACTTCCATCACCACCAGAAGATATCATGTTCCACTCACAAATGTGGCAACTAATAAAAGTGATGCATTTCATATCATACGTCATTTTACTGATTTGGGTAAAGCCCAAGGGAGAATGGTGATAAAATATTCCAAAGGAGTAAATAGTGCTAGCACTTGTTGCTGTATGGACGGTGCACGTTTTAAATGTAATTTCTTTCAAAAGCGTATTAAAAAATCTTAAGGTCTGCTGGTCAGCTTCTCAATGCATTTTTCGGCTATGCAAATTATGTATACAGAGCATAAATGAAATTCGCCACGAAAACTGTTCAACGGCTAAAAAACAAAATTAAATGGCAAACTGAGAAATACTGTTTGCGATGGTTGTTCCCAAATAAAGACAGAATGTAGTTGTTTATTTGAAGCCAGCTTCATCGTCCAAATGAAAACTTTCACCCAATAATACAGGCTGTGGATTGACTGGGTGTAGGGTTGGTAACACAAACAGATGCAGATTTGTTGCTTGTCAATAGTCGAATTTGATTTTCCGAAGTTGGTTAACTTGCATGCTGGCAGGATGAAATACAGATGTGATTGCATTAAATACACACGCATACGCGTCTTTTGCCGACCTCTCAATGACTGTGGTGCCAAAGCGCTTTTCTAAGCATTTTACTTTCCATTCCCGAAATATGTAGTCACATTTTCTAACGAAAATATTTTACTTAAATCAACTGTAGCATATTTAAAGCAAAGCAGCCTAGTTCATAGTAAATACGGTTTGTTTTTTATGATTTTTAAGCAATGACTGATTTCTAGGAAAACGGGTATTGACCACCAAATGTTTTCTTTTTCCACCAAATAATTTTTGCTTTGAAAATGGACGTATAAGGAAATTTCCTTCACCGATATATGGAATATTTATCAGATTGCCAAAAATCTATCTAGTATTAATTTGTGGGCTGTGGTCAATGGATATTCTTTTCTTTTTTTGTACAATACAGCTTAGTATATTTTTAGGTTTCGTATAGCTTACACCACTTGGGGAACGCCTGGTGACATGCTGAGGAGCCAAATGCCTTACAACAGCAAGCGTGTTGTTAGTATGTTATGAGCCACATTCATATAAAACGTTACTATTACTTTTTTAGAATATATATTAATAAGATACTTCGCAATATCTGGTTTTTTCTATGGATTATACATTCATTTCTGTTTCGGGGGCTGAATGTATGAGGTCACTTCCAAACTACTTAAATATATTACAAGTTCTACATAATTTTTGACATTTTTAGTTTTTACATATATGATGCGAAAAATTGCATAAAATATAGCCTGTGATTTGTCAATTGATTGACTTCTTTTCTCTTTGCATGACCACGCTTGGCCGTTACTGCACAAACTATAATGGAAACATTACAGGAATTGAATGGAACAGTTAACCATACACCAACATATTCATAACAACTTTTAATAACATTATTTATCAAATATTCTTCACTGCAGTTTTAAAACCCTAATAAAAGTTGAAGATGAATGGTAAAGTTGCAATGTTAGTTCACTGCCAAAACTGGAATGCCGCATTTATTTTGAGCGAGAGAACATTGGTATAATTCCTTTGTCATATGGCCAACGGACAGAAAAGCCTGTTTTATTTTAAAAGATCATGTATGCATTGAAAAGAACTCCCCTTCAATAATTGTCTCATGCAGTTGTCTTAACCCCATCGAAGTGGGTGAATGCAAAATTTTGCAAATAAACTTTGAGGAGAAGGAGGTTTTATAAAGAATGTAATGTTTTACGAATAACATTTTCACATACCATGCTTTCCAGCTTCTAGTTAAAACTAACTACACATCTACCACTCACCTAAAATCTAGTTTTAAACTATGATATCAGATAGAAAAATGTTGCAGGCACTTGTTATACCATTTGCATTCGAATGGGATTATGGGCAAAAAAGTTTTATATGAATTATTTCTATTATCAGAATGGTATAGCCTGAAAGTGTCATGTGTGTAGAAAAGTATTGTGAACAATTATAAATAAATTCCTTATCAAAGCTGTTATAACAGGTGATAACGTGCAATGTCAATAAACCGCAAGGCCTGAGTTACCAGGCCAATTGATCGATAAAAAATACCTCTGGGATAAATAAACTTTAAAAACAGTTACACTACTATTAAAATATATGTTCTACTTATACACTTGTCAGTAGGTTTGATTTCGTCAATTTATGCCTCTGTGGAGATTCATGATCGCTGGCGATTAAAATCAAACTCTTCTTCTCAAAAATTTTTATATTTTTTGTGGTTTAATTGGCCGGGGAATATTAAGGAATAACTCGCGCTGCATGAATTTTGAAATCTTACCTCTTAACTCAGAAATTTCCGATAAAAGTGCAGCCTGATGTAAATAATTTGCACTGCTTCATTCGGTGTAGTCTAACCCTTTCTTGCCATCTAATTCATTGCTATTTAACGGCAAAGAAACTCCTGCATGCTTACGCATTAATTTTCTTTGAGATTGTTAAATCGACCACCCTCAAAACCCCCAAACTCAACAGCCGCCCTTAAAGTAAGGCATTGGAGCTGACTGGACGAAGCACTTTTTGTGTTCATGAAACTCCACAGCCAACTCGAAGGTTCTAATCTGTGTTTTTACACATTTGTGCCCTTCTTTTTAAGTAAAAGATCGAGGTTCTCATCTTATTTTGTCATTTACTTTTAAGGTTCACGTCTGCGATTCTGTCTTCTTTGTTTAGGGCAAATTAGGCAGACCTTTAATTAAATTTTTTTGGTGTCGTCGTTTTTTTGAGGTTTTGTTCTAACTACTAAGCTTGATATTTACAATAATTTCAATCGATATTTCATTTTTATGATCTGTTTTCCTCAGTTGTTCAATGATGAGCCTTGGTCTGTCATGCAGACCATACCTAGTTTTTTCACAAATTTGGAATCGCTTCATTTTCTCCTTTCGCGTTAAAACGCATACTTTTGTAAAAATCAAAACATATTTTAAAAACATTTGTCACCCAACTATGACATGAAAATCTTTTTTTGACTTGGACATATGTAGCACATTAAACTGATGAATTAACGATGCCTGCGTAAGAAGGCCTTTTCGAAATTTGCACGCCGGGAATATATTTTCCTGTAGCGAAAAGTATCATTTTACATCAGACAGGACTAAGGTTTAAAGTATTTTCGAAGAATTTCTGACTGGATGCAACTTTCAACTGCCCATTGCTTGCAAACTCAGACATCCAAAATTAAAAACCCTTTTCAGAAGCGGTCGGAGATGCTGAACAATCCACGCAGAGTATGTGTAGCGCCCAGATCACTTCCTTTCTAGATTTAAAATTACTAAGTCACTAATTATCCAAACTTTACAGTGATTTGTGATGGAAAATAGAACGCGGTGTCATTAGTGCTACAAACAGCTGACCATTACAGTATCATAGTCTTTAATTATCTATGTGGTTTTATATGCTGAAAACGTACACATTGATTACTTATATGATCCCTAATTAGGGGATCTCGAATAAAAGTCACCCACACAAGTAATAAGGTTGATTCTTTTAGGCGAGAAACAACGATCGATAATACGATGCCATGCTGAGAGATACTGAGGGACAAGCCACGCCCAAGCTTTAGGATATGAAGGAATCCAGCTGAAGACGCCGGCTAGTGAACAACAAAAGCAATAGTTGGAAAAATCCTGAAAACCGAACTTCAAAACCAGTTTTACCGTCGCTTGTTAAATTTACGTAAATGCCAACTTTAAACATATATGAGTAAATGCGGAGTTAGCAAGTGCGTAACAAGTGAAATAATTATAGAACGTAAGGTATACAAATGAAATAAAACAAACGGATACTCAAAGCATCCCTCACGGTAGACCTTCAATGCCGACGTAAAAAGCAACTCTCTAAGTTAAATGCAAAATTCAAAACTCTTGAGTTATGAAGTGTTCGGGAAAGTGGACTCGACGGTCGCTACGTGTGGTGCAAAATGTCATTGACACCTCGGAGGCGATAGGGTCGTGGGTTTTGCGGGAAAGTCGGGTAGTGATGGAGAGGGAAGGGATGATGGTGGAGGGTAAAAGAAAGTTAAAGGAGCACGGGGAAGTTTAGCACAGTTTTGTTCTTGGAGACAGTTCCCAGCGTTGCCTCCGGGAGAGCGGTGCTGACTCGGATCAACGTCCTCCTCCCGTCCAGCAGGTCTTCGCAACGCGTGGGAGAGCCGCCGGAACGTCCCTTTCATAGTGGGTTCGAGCGGGCTTTGAGCAACACGGTCACACCCGAACAAAACACATGTGCGCAGCTGGCCGCTGCCTTTGCGACATAAGAATTGGTTGATTTAGCTTGGATCGGGAACCAAGGAAAGGAGCACGGCAAATCCGCAAAGCGAGGCACGAAACTGGCGGGAGAGACTCCATCGGCACCACGGGAGGTTGGATTAACCATCTGGCCCGCAGTTAAAGGTGCAAGCGGTAAAACTAATCCAGCCGGGCCGCAAGTCCAGCATCAAACTTGAGCGACGAGTGAACGCCCAGGCAAACCAGGGGCAGATTTTCTAGCACCTTGGTTGGGTGCAGTCTTAAGAGTAACGTTTGCATCTCGGATTATAGGCCACGTTCGAATGCGAGAAATTGAAAGAAGGCTTGGAAGAAGGTGCTCTGAATTTGCCACCTCTGGTCAGTCGTAACCGTGGGATGGGACACCGAAAACGGCGCGATTCATTGACTGCCAAACTTTACTGATAGGTGTCTGCCTCATCGTTCGGCAAAGGGATAGCTCTTCCAGCCCAGAGGGTATAGTGGCCGATCGCAGGCAAGGCTGTGGGTAAAACCATTGGATGGATTACAAGCGCTCGCATTATATCGGGATGAGCATGACTAAACCGCATCGGGCTGGAGAAGGCCGGGTGGAGACTTGTTGTGGCGCTGCATCTTTGTTCCGCTGACAACTCAGACTCAACCGTGCCCAAGCTGTGACATCCTTTGTTCATGCTTGGTGAGGCTTGGAGCCCAGAGTAAGATCAGCGAAGGCCAATGTTAAGGGTGAGAGACAAGCTGTCCAACGTAGTAGTGTGGAAATGTCAACAGCTTGAGGATGGAGACCATCGTTGTGACAGAGACGGTCAGCTGGAGCGGAAGGGACAACATTGATTTGGGCTCCAGTGTCCACCAGGAACCGTCTGCGTGTCAGACGTCGCGAAATGGAAAGGTGTGACCAGAGCCAGAGGGTCCAGAGTAGGCCGACACCTCTGTTCTCTGACAGCCTGGTTTCCCTGTGAGGATTTGAAAGAACAGGAATATGGTCCTTTGCGACATAATTGGTATGATGCCAACATACATTAGCAGTTCGAGGTCGCGAGTGAGACCAACGATGTCTTAGGTGAGCTACGGGATGATAGGGCGGGATGAGGAGTTGAACAAGCTTAAGGTTAAGTGAAGCCATTTCGGCCATCATGTCCACCATCCGCGTCACAAGCCGCTCATTAGGGCATAGATTAGGGATAAGTGGAGAGTGGCTGGAGCCACTGAACCTCCAACCTCCTGTCTACCATCTCGGCTAGCCATGATACTCGGAGTTGTCCTCTCGAGCCGGATACCAGAATGGTTTGAACATCCATGGGCAGACTCTGTAGGAACATCTCCTTTAACATTTTGTCAACAATATGCTGCTCACAACGAAGTGTTTACATCCTTCTGAGGAGTTCGGTGGGTTTCCGGTTACCTAAAGACGAAAAGGATGACAGGGTGAGTTTATGGACCAAGTTCTGAGGTTTCCGAAATGTCAACGCTTTTATCACCCGAGTACTGTGGTTGCTGCTCACTGCGGTTTTGAGAAGGAGCAGGTGCAAAATTCATGCAACAAATATGGGATCAAAATGGAACTCGGAAAAGGGGATGAGGCATGAGGTTTGTCGGGATTACTGTATAAAATCAGGATCGTGATAACCTAGGACGACTTGAACTCTACTCGGCTTCACTTCCTCGCCCGCCGTGAAAGTAGCTTATACTGGTCTCTGGTTCATATAAGTCGATAAAAGCATACTATAGACAGACAGCTGGTTACACGCATGCAAAGCATACGACAGGATTCATAAAATCGTAAATTCCACAAGAATGTGTATGAAATGCAAAAATATGCCCACGGTGCGGCCTTCGTTTTATTTTATCAATGGATGCATGGCCATCCCTTCCAATTCAAGTTATATTTTTAGTTCGCAATTTGCTTAGCAATTAAGAGAAATGTGTTTTCACTACAACGGACATTACTTTAAATATTTAATGCTATAATTCACTTACGCCAATGTGTAATCTCAGTGAAACATAATGACCAGTAAAACTGTAAATACTTTGTTGACTATGCCCCTCTAGCTTCTATCACATATAAACGGATCTAAGTACTATTCCTTACAAGGGTAAACGTCTCTCATTTAGGTTGCATATACCATTCCCTTTATTGTTTAATGGTTTGATGTAATATGCTTTTACATGAGTTAAAGACGATGAGCAGGAACTTGAACATCGCCTGCGCATCTGCATATCAGGAAAAATTAAAAGGAGGCACCTATAAATTACTTCGTTACATATATGACTGAAGAAGTGAGTATTTGCGAGGAAATGTTTTTATATTTTAATCAATTAAATATCAGTCATTATCCCTCAATCAACACTCTCCATCTGGAACCCAAGTCTAAAAGTTTTTACAAAAGCAATTCGATTTTTGATGGAAAGAATCCTAAGATCAAAGTTTCGATATTTTTGGGAAGTTATTATGCTTAGGTACTGTTGCGAAATTTTATAAACGAACAGGCAGCTGGTGCCCAATCCGAGGAATGGAACGCATGTTTCAATCTGGATCTAACAGCTACTTCTACGTTTATTAAGACCTGTCATCGAGCACACTAACAGCTTCTTTATTGCTCATCGTTGACCTTTTAACAGAATGAGGTTGGTAAATGAAATTCCAGTGTGCCAACTACAGTCTCATACAACATACCAAGACGCTCTGAAAGCATGAGCCTGATTTCGGCGTAAAAATGATTTATTAACTGAGCAAGACCAATGCTCGTTATAATCTTTATTAACATAATTACTCATCGGCCAGCTCTCGAAACGATTCAAAAAGGAAATGTTTCCTATTCCCTTCTCCCTTACGAAACAGCATCTTCCCTATGGAAGATTCTGTGAAAATCAAAGTCCATCTTTTTTTATTAATATCATTAGCCTGAGGCATAAAATACACAGCCCTTTCTGACTAATCACTCCAGCTATCAGAAAAAATGTAAAACACCAGAACGCGTCTATTCTGAATCTGTATAATAGCCTGGATTTGTAGATCTGTTGCCAGGAAGATGACCATCAATGGGAAAAGGTGATTCATACCTTCAAAGAAGAATGAATAAACGTGCTGATTAGCAAATGCTAAGGTCGACAATGTGGTCATATTATTGACATCGGAAATTACTGTCCGAAAATCGCTGGACGACTGGAGCAAACTGTTCATATTCATGGTTGTCATGGACCATTTTGTGTCGCAGCAACAGATTGAAAACTAAACAGGGACTTAAACTCAAATGTGACTGCATAAAAGTCTCACTTTTTATAAACGTCACCAAGAAGGAGCCTTGATATGGATCATGTGTGTATTTGCATCGGATGTTGAAATGTAGCAGACCAACGACTGCATCTAAATCAGTCAGAAAAAAAACCAATAGTACAATTACCCTACGAATGACAGCTCTAATAACGTGACTTCCCGTCGCCGACCAATGTTCTGTGAAGGCTGCGCTAATTTGCTCTGAGGTATAAACCAAGTATTCTGTGGTTCATGGCTAAATGTGCAGTGAGGGTATCTCCCATCAGACTTTGTCTTCACGAGATAACTAACTTATTAATTAACTTAGGTTTGTCTAAACACATATTTTAAGTAGCTAGTTTATCTTTTAGTCATTTAATATGGATACCCATCCGATTACGCAGTGAATTGAAGGAATAGAGCTTTAAAACCTCACCTTCTGTCAACGATTATGACGATTTCGGATAATACGGTTTATTAATTCGCATTCAGTGATGTTATGCACCTTCTGGCTTATTAAATTAAGCAGCCAAATGTTGTAACTTAGTTAACACGTGATAATAGGCGTTCCACGCGTGGCATTAAATCATGATTGAATTTAGTTAACAACGTGTCTCCTTTCAAAACACTATTTGGGCAAGAATACATAATGCATATTAGGTGACATGTGCTTTCAAACACATTAAAATAACAACAAATGCTAAAGTGTTGTCAGAAGTTAACAGGGGTTTCCCAGGAAACAACTTAGAAGAAGGAGATGCGATTAAAGGTCACGTTGGAAGGACATGGGTGACCAACACGTCCATTGCAGCCACATTACCGGGTCAATATCGCGCCCACATACATGAATGATGAAAACGCGGACATTCTTGGGGGCGGACGGCCAAGCTATCGTCGCATCAATCACGATCCCCGGCGTAGCTCACAAGGTTCAAAAACTATAATACGCCCGTGTTCGCGTTGCCACCACGCACTGTAAATACTGCGTACTTTGTGAATCTATCAGGCATATTAGTGACGGTCACTGCTGCCGAGTTCGAGTGAGAATCCGAAACGTGAAGTCATTAAAATTTATTTTACGGCAGTCACATCTGCTTCCGACCGCTACCCAGAGCGCTCCTGTCCACTCTGATCTGCAATATTTCGGTTGCGATCCCATCGGCTCGATGTTGGGTAAAATGTTTTCAGTCCGTGTCAGTTACCTTATCGCTGATTCGGTTTCTGCACAGCTCTCTCGACAAAAAAACGTGTTGCTAAAATATATTTCTTTTGAAAAAGAACAGGCAATTTCCCAGAATCCATATTCAGGAGGAGAAAATTAAAGTTTACTGGCCTGACAGTTTGGATTCTCACTCGAACTCATCTTCAGAAACCGAAGCAGATAAGGGTGATAGAGGCAAAATGGGCGAATTATTTAAAGTACATAGTGGCCACGCGATCACATGCGTACTTCCATTAACATTTCCCGTGATCACTCCTTAGTGATGGCAATTGACGTGATGATACCTTTGCTGTCCACGTCTGAATCGTTAATGGTAGTGATTTTATCCTCAACTTTGAATGGTGGAGAGATAATCGCACGACCATTTGGCTCATCATTTTTGGAGGTGTTTGTCACACGTGACCTCGTGACCTGACCTGCTCAGGCGATGCCTCAACACGGAAGATGGGAACGGGAGGTCATTGCGCTTGTTGATAGACTGTGGGCCTAAAAACCATGACTTGAGCAACTCACTGATCACGTTCTTCTCCACGTTATCGAGGATTGTGGCCTCGTCAAACTTAAAAATATGTCTGGGTCCCATTTAGTGAGTTTCTACCTAGTACTAGCGTCTTTCCTCCTCATCGCAGCAATGTGCTTGGATATTCGCATCCTGAGTAATCTCCCAGTTTCTCGGACGTTGTTGTTTTGCCCAACACTGCACCAGATCCGGGAAACTATGTCAGACGTTGTTTAAACTAAGCAGTGGATCCCGGGGCTTTACGGTCCCGCGTCCGATGAGTGTTTCTGGCCTATGTAGAAACCCTAAACTAATTGAATTTTTAAGGTAGCTGACGGCTTCTGAGACGTTTTTCACGTGTGGATGAGCAGCCCAAATTGATAGCCGGTTAGATTTGGTCTCTTCGGTCGTTTACGTATGCATGAATACACAAATTTGCGTGGGCAGGCATGCGCTCTCAGTACCCATTGAAGATAGTGTTCTTCAACAATCTTGTCTTCCGTTTCACTGCAATGAGTGTAAGCGCACGAGGATAGCACCCTTACAAAACTGCTTTTGTGATTGATCCGTTGGCTGCTGTTGAAGATCAGTTGTTGTGTCGTATTTTTTACTTCCTATGAGGGAAAAGTTATCTGTTGAATACTTACTTCAGTATACCTGTGGGATATGGAACTATGTTGGAGAAACCAGCCAAAAACTCAAAATGCGAATGTAAGAGTATGAATTGGCTGTAAGAAGGAGGGACCCAAATTAATAGGTGGCAACCTGTGACACACAGATGGAACACGTCTTCAACTTTGATGCCGTTGTTGCCGGTAGTATTTCTCGGCAAATAAAAAGTTTGTTCCTATGTAAGGAAGGAGGTGTTTGATTAGGAATCCCGCAGGTATATCTATAGAGTATGGCTGTAGGAGTTTTGAAGTACAGGTCTTCTCTAAGTCTAAATAGATAATGACGTATGACAATATTATTTCATCATTCGGAAATTGTAAGCCCTGTACCTTATCAAGGAGATCAATGAAAACAGAAAGGATGTAACAGAGTTCTTCGTAAGAAGATGAATCAGATTAAATAGCAAATTGAAAATCTCTAGGTTTAGTTCACCGATTAAAGAGACTATCGCGCGCAGCGGAATGCCAAGTGTGTGAACTTTAGAAAGTCCATATATTTCTGCATTAGTTGGTTCACCCTCTTTTCACTGGTTGACTAGAGCTCCAGTTTGGATACTCTGGGATAGGCTGCCGGCGGCTAATAAGCTAGAAATGACTGTTCCAGGCTCCCATGTTTTGTCGGTTCCACCAACCTGCGAACGGTGGCCGCCGACCAGACTTATAACAAACTAACATCCGCCATCTTACCGTCCACGACGTGCCTGATGTTCAGGCAAAGGATTATCACCCAGGGTGAAAAACCACTTTATTCATCAAAGCAGAAGGATGGCCCTCTTCCACACTAATTTCAAAGCCTAAATAACCCTGAATTTACCATAATGTAAGCACCTAAAATACTGTGAGGCGCGGTAAAATACCAAACTTTCATCGATATAATCTTGTTTGAATTTAAAACGCCATGACAAAATAACGATTGTCTCTGTAATCGCATATATATATATATATTGAAGAAGACGGGAAGGCGTTCTCTGGGACCAGAATTTTATTCATCCGACGTTTCGAACTCTCACGTGAGTCCATCGTCAAGGAATAAAAGACTGTACAGCTCAGTGCTTATTTAACTCACCTCTGCCGAGTATGACCTTCATCAGCGCCATTGATTTGTTCGCGCAGGGCCTGATATGCAGCTGGCAGATCGATATGTCTATTGATCGATTCCGCGGTCGAGTGCCACGATTCCTGCAGCAGGCGTGAGGGATTCGGTCGTCTGACTGGCCCAATATTCTCACGCTGCCAAAGTCAAAGTCATGCTCTGGCGAGGATGCGTGAGCGGCTACCAAGGAGAGTTCATCCTTCCTTCTCATAGCGAGCTCGTGCTCGTGCATTCTCGCTCAAAACCCGTTTACCGGTTTCGCCAACATAATTTGCTCGACCACAACGGCAGTCTATCCGGTAAATGATGCCGGATTTTTGGTTGAGGGATTGGGTCTTTAGGTTGCATGAGTTGCCGGCGGATTGTCGCTTCCGGTCTGTGAGCCACGCCAATCCCAAATTCGCTCACTAGTCTAGCAAATTCTTCGGATACACCAGTTATGTAAGGTATTGCACGCCAGTACTTCGGTTTTGGCTGCCCCTTCAGTTATTCTCTTGGCCTGTCGCCTGCATTTCTCAACAAACTCCCAGGATATCCGTTGACCGCGAAGGGTTTGCGCGAGCTGTACCGGCCTTCTTGTCGTATGGTTCGTGCGGTGGGTTTCGCTCCGGCGGTGTTGTGCGGCAGCGTCAATGGTGAAACGGCAAAGAGCCGATACTGGCGTTAACTGGTAATGGCATTGCTGAACTGATGACAGAACTGAGACCGGCGCTCTGAAACCGGAAAGCTCAACAACTGCTTATCCTCAACAAAATCTGGCGCCCGCGAATAGACTTTGTCAACTTTAATATGACCCGGCGAGCTCCTTTGGGACACAGCGATACTGACACAGCTCCTCGAAAAGGAAAATCGCTGTCAGCATCACCGCCAGAGCACCGGCACTGGCTTTTGGCGCAGCGTGGTATTGAATAAATCAGGCTGACTTGCGCTGCTGCTTATTCGAATCGACCTCAACTCAGGCTGTATCGATCTGCCAGCGCATATCTTCCTCGTAAAATCAACTGTCAATCGAAAGGTACATAATTCAACGCTGGCTGCTACTGATCTTCCTTGTTTTGTCTCTTCCTGGCAGACAAAGTCTGATCAAGCATCTTCTTCCCAATATATATATATATATATATATATATATATATGTAATATATATGTGCTATATATATATATATATATATATATATATATATATATATATATATATATATATATTCCGAATGTTCGAGAATATGCGAGGCCCAGGTAATTGTATTGAAGAAGACGGGAAGGCGTTCTCTGGGACCAGAATTTTTATTCATCCGACGTTTCGAACTCTCACGCGAGCCCATCGTCAAGGAATAAAAAGACTGTACAGCTCAGTGCTTATTTAACTCACCTCTGCCGAGTATGACCTTCATCAGCGCCATTGATTTGTTCGCGCAGGGCCTGATATGCAGCTGGCAGATCGATATGTCTATTGATCGATTCCGCGGTCGAGTGCCACGATTCCTGCAGCAGGCGTGAAATTCGGTCGTCTGACTGGCCCAATATTCTCACGCTGCCAAAGTCAAAGTCGTGCTCTGGCGAGGATGCGTGAGCGGCTACCAAGGAGAGTTTATCCTTCCTTCTCACAGCGAGCTCGTGCTCGTGCATTCTCGTGCAAACCCGTTTACCGGTTTCGCCAACATAATTTGCTCGACCACAACGGCAGTCTATCCGGTAAATGACGCCAGATTTTTGGTTGAGGGGATTGAGTCTTTAGGTTGCATGAGTTGCCGGCGGATTGTCGCTTCCGGTCTGTGAACACGCCAATCCCAAATTCGCTCACTAGTCTAGCAAATTCTTCGGATACACCAGTTATGTAAGGTATTGCACGCCAGTACTTCGGTTTTGGCTGCCTTTTCGGATTTATTCTCTTGGCCTCTCGCCTGCATTTCTCAACACTGTACCTTCGAGCGAAACCCATTGCACCGGAACCAGCCGACAAGAAGGCCGAGTGTGCAGTTTCTGCGGAAACTCTTCGCGGTCAACGGATATCCTGGGAGTTTTGTTGAGAAATGCGGGCGAGGCCAAGAGAATAAATCCGAAGGGCAGCCAAACCGAAGTACTGGCGTGCAATACCTTACATAACTGGTGTATCCGAAGAATTTGCTGAACTGTGAGCGAATTTGATTGGCGTGGCTCACAGACCGGAAGCGACATCCGCCGGCAACTCATGCAACCTAAAGACCCAATCCCCTCAACCAAAAATCTGGCGTCATTTACCGGATAGACTGCCGTTGTGATCAAGCAAATTATGTTGGCGAAACCGATAAACGGGTTTGCACGAGAATGCACGAGCACGGAGCTCGCTGTGAAGGAAGGATAAACTCTCGCTTGGTAGCCGCTCATCCCTCGCCAGAGCATGACTTTGACGGCAGCGTGAAATATTGGGCCAGTCAGACGACCGAATTTCACGCCTGCTGCGGAATCGTGGCACTCGACCGCGGAAATCGATCAATAGACATATCGATCTCGCCAGCTGCATATCAGGCCCTGCGCGAACATCAATGGCGCTGATGAAGGTCATACTCGGCAGAAAGGTGAGTAAATAACACTGAGCTGTGCAGTCTTTATTCCTGACGATGAGCTCGCGTGAGAGTTTCGAAACGTCGGATGAATAAAATTCTGGTCCCAGAGAACGCCTTCCCGTCTTCTTCAATATATATATATATAATATATATATATATATATATATATATACATATACATATATATACATATGCGATTACAGAGACAATCGTTATTTTTGTCATGGCGTTTTAAATTCAAACAAAGATTATATCGATGAAAGTTTGGTATTTTACCGCGCCTCACAGTATTTTAGGTGCTTACATTATGGTAAATACGGGTTATTTAGGCTTTGAAATTAGTGTGGAAGAGGGCCATCCTTCTGCTTGATGAATAAAGTGGTTTTTCACCCTGGGTGATAATCCTTTGCCTGAACATCAGGCCCGTCGTGGACGGTAAGATGGCGGATGTTAGTTTGTTATAAGTCTGGTCGGCGGCCACCGTTCGCAGGTTGGTGGAACCGACAAAGACATGGGAGCCTGGAACAGTCATTTCTAGCTTATTAGCCGCCGGCAGCCTATCCCAGAGTATCCAAACTGGAGCTCTAGTCAAATCAGTGAAAGAGGGTGAACCAACTAATGCAGAAATATATGGACATTCTAAAGTTCACACACTTGGCATTCCGCTGCGCGCGATAGTCTCTTTAATCGGTGAACTAAACTTAGAGATTTTCAATTTGCTATTTAATCTGATTCATCTTCTTACGAAGAACTCCTGTTACATCCTTTCTGTTTTCATTGATCTCCTGATGAGGTACAGGGCTTACAATTTCCGAATGATGAAATAATATTGTCATACGTCATTATCTGTTTTAGACTTGAGAAGACTTGTGCTTCAAAAGCTCCTACAGCCATACTCTATAGATATACCTGCGGGATTCCTAATCAAACACCTCCTTCCTTACATAGGAACAAACTTTTTATTTGCCGAGAAATACTACCGGCAACAACGGCATCAAAGTTGAGACGTGTTCCATCTGCGTGTCTGAGTTGCCACCTCTTAATTTGGGTCCCTCCTTCTTACAGTTAATTCATACTCTTACATTCGCATTTTGAGTTTTTGGCTGGTTTCTCCAACATAGTTCCATATCCCACAGGTATACTGAAGTAAGTATTCAAGAGCTGACTTTTCCCTCATAGGAAGTAAAAAATACGACACAACAACTGATCTTCAACAGCAGCCAACGGATCAATCACAAAAAGCAGTTTTGTAGGGTGCTATCCTCGTGCGCTTAAACTCATTGCAGTGAAACGGAAGACAAGATTGTTGAAGAACACTATCTTCAATGGGTACTGAGAGCGCATGCCTGCCCTCGCAAATTTGTGTATTCATGCATGCGTAAACGACCGAAGAGACCAAATCTAACCGGCTATCAATTTGGGCTGCTCATCACACGTGAAAAACGTCTCCAGAAGCCGTCAGCTACCTGTAAAAATTCAATTAGTTTAGGGGTTTCTACATAGGCCAGAAACACTCATCGGACGCGGGACCGTAAAGCCATGGGATCCACTGCTTAGTTTAACAACGTCTGACATAGTTTCCCGGATCTGGTGCAGTGTTGGCCAAAACAACAACGTCCGAGAAACTGGGAGATTACTCAGGATGCGAATATCCAAGCACATTGCTGCGATGAGCAGGAAAGACGCTAGTACTAGGTGGAAACTCACTCAATGGGACCCAGACATATTTTTAAGTTTGACGAGGCCACAATCCTCGATAGCGTGGAGAAGAACGTGATCAGTGAGTTGCTCAAGTCAAGGTTTTTATGCCCACAGTCTATCAACAAGCGCATTGAACTCCCGTTCCCATCTTCCGTGTTGAGGCATCGCCTGAGCAGGTCAGGTCACGAGGTCACGTTTGACAAACACCTCCAAAAATGATGAGCCAAATGGTCGTGCGATTATCTCACCACCATTCAAAGTTGAGGATAAAATCACTACCATTAACGATTCAGACGTGGACAGCCAAGGTATCATCACGTCAATTACCATCACTAAGGAGTGATCACGGGAAATTTTAATGGAAGTACGCATGTGATCGCGTGGCCACTATGTACTGTAAATAATTCGCCCATTTTGCCTCTATCACCCTTATCTGCTTCGGTTTCTGAGGATGAGTTCGAGTGAGAATCCAAACTGTCAGGCCAGTAAACTTTAATTTTCTCCTCCTGAATATGGATTCTGGGAAATCGCCTGTTCTTTTTCAAAAGAAATATATTTTGGCAACACGTTTTTTTGTCGAGACAGCTGTGCAAAAACCGAATCAGCGATAAGGTAACTGACACGGACTGTAAACATTTTACCCAACATCGAGCCCATGGGATCGCAACCGAAATATTGCAGATCACAGTGGACAGGAGCGCTCTGGGTAGCGGTAGGAAGCAGATGTGACTGCCGTAAAATAAATTTTAATGACTTCACGTTTCGGATTCTCACTCGAACTCGGCAGCAGAGACCGTCACTGATATGCCTGATAGATTTACAAAGTACGCAGTATTTACAGTGCGTGGTGGCAACGCGAACACGGGCGTACTATAGTTTTTGAACCTTGTGAGCTACGCCGGGGATCGTGATTGATGCGACGATAGCTTGGCCGTTCGCCCCCATGAATGTCCGCATTTTCATCATTCATGTATGTGGGCGCGATGTTGACCCGGTAATGTGGTTGCATTGGACGTGTTGGTCACCCATGTCCTTCCAACGTCACCTGTAATCGCATCTCCTTCTTCTAAGTTGTTTCCTGGGAAACCCCTGTTCACTTCTGACAACACTTTAGCATTTGTTGTTATTTTAATGTGTTTGAAAGCACATGTCACCTAATATGCATTATGTATTCTTGCCCAAATAGTGTTTTAAAAGGAGACACGTTGTTAACTAAATTCAATCATGATTTAAATGCCACGCGTGGAAAGCCTATTATCACGTGTTAACTAAGTTACAACATTTGGCTGCTTAATTTAATAAGCTAGAAGGTGCATAACATCACTGAATGCGAATTAATCAACCGTATTATCCGAAATCGTCCGAATCGTTGACAGAAGGTGAGGTTTTAAAGCTATATTCCTTCAATTCACTGCGTAATCGGATGGGTATCCATATAGAATGACTAAAAGATAAACTAGCTACTTAAAATATGTGTTTAGACAAACTTAAGTGAATTAATTAGTTAGTTATCTCGTGAAGACAAAGTCTGATGGGAGATACCCTCACTGCACATTTTGCCATGGACCACAGAATACTTGGTTTATACCTCAGAGCAAATTATCGTAGCCTTCACAGAACATTGGTTGGCGACGGGAAGTCACGTTATTAGAGCTATCATTCGTAGGGTAATTGTACTATTGTTTTTTTCTATGACTGATTTAGATGCAGTCATCGGTCTGCTACATTTCAACATCCGATGCAAATACACACATGATCCATATCAAGGCTCCTTCTTGGTGACGTTTATAAAAAGTGAGACTTTTATGTAGTCACATTTGAGTTTAAGTCCCTGTTTAGTTTCAATCTGTTGCTGCGACACAAATGGTCCATGACAACCATGAATATGAACAGTTTGCTCCAGTCGCCCAGCGATTTTCGGACAGTAATTTCCCGATGTCAATAATATGACCACATTGTCGACCTTAGCATTTGCTAATCAACACGTTTATTCATTCTTCTTTGAAGGTATGAATCACCTTTTCCCATTGATGGTCATCTTCCTGGCGACAGATCTACAAATCCAGGCTATTATACAGATTCAGAATAGACGCGTTCTGGTGTTTTACATTTTTTCTGATAGCTGGAGTGATTAGTCAGAAAGGGCTGTGTTTCTTATGCCTCAGGATAATGATATTAATAAAAAGATGGACTTTGGATTTCACAGAATCTTCCATAGGAAGATGCTGTTTCGTTAGGGAGAAGGGAATAGGAAACATTTCCTTTTTGAATTGTTTCGAGAGCTGGCCGATGAGTAATTATGTTAATAAAGATTATAACGAGCATTGGTCTTGCTCAGTTAATAAATCATTTTTACGCCGAAATCAGGCTCATGCTTTCAGAGCCTCTTGGTATGTATTATTAGACTGTAGTTGACACACTGGAATTTCATTTACCAACCTAATTCTGTTAAAAGGTCAACGATGAGCAATTAAGAAGCTGTTAGTGTGCTCGATGACAGGTCTAAATAAACGTAGAAGTAGCTGTTAGATCCAGATTGAAACATGCGTTCCAAACCTCGGATTGGGCACCAGCTGCCTGTTCGTTTATAAAATTTCGCAAAAGTACCTAAGCATAATAACTTCCCAAAATATCGAAACTTTGATCTTAGGATTCTTTCCATCAAAATCGAATTGCTTTTGTAAAACTTTAGACTTGGGTTCCAGATGGAGAGTGTTGATTGAGGATAATGACTGATATTTAATTGATTAAAATATAAAATATTTCCTCGTAAATACTCACTCCTTCAGTCATATAAGTAACGAAATAATTTATAGGTGCCTCCTTTAATTTTTCCTGATATGCAGATGCACAGGCGATGTTCAAGTTCCCTGCTCATCGTCTTTAACTCATGTAAAGCCTATTACACATCAAACCATTAAACAATAAAGGGAATGGTATATGCAACCTAAATGAGAAACGTTTACCCTTGTAAGGAATAATTACTTAGATCCGTTTATATGTGATAGAAGCTAGAGGGTGCATAGTCAACAAAGTATTTACAGTTTTTACTGGTTATTATACTTCACGAGATTACATTGGCGTAAGTGAATTATAGCATTAAATATTTAAGATATGTCCATCGTAGTGAAAAACAAATTTTCTCTTATTTGCTAAGCAAATTGCGAACTAAAATATAACTTGAATTGAAGGATGGCCATGCATCCATTGACAAAATTAAACGAAGGCCGCACCGTGGGCATATTTTGCATTTCATACACATTCTTGCGGAATTTACATTTTATGAATCCTGTCATATGTTGCATGCGTGTAACCAGCTGTCTGTCTATAGTATGCTTTTTTCGACTTATTTGAACCAGAGAACAGTATTAGCTTCTTTCACGGCGGGCGAGGAAACGAAGCCGAGTAGAGTTCAAGTCATCCTAGTTTATAACGATCCGGATTTTATACAGTAATCCCGACAAACCTCATGTCTCATCCCCTTTTCCGAGTTCCATTTTGATCCCATAGTTGTTGCATGAATTTTGCGCCTGCTCCTTCTCAAAAACCGCAGTGAGCAGCAACCACAGTACTCGGGTGATAAAAGCGTTGACATTTCGGAAACCTCAGAACTTGGTCCATAAACTCACCCTGTCATCCTTTTCGTCTTTAGGTAACCGGAAACCCACCGAACTCCTCAGAAGGATGTAAACACTTCGTTGTGAGCAGCATATTGTCGACAAAATTTTTAAGGAGATGTTCCTACAGAGTCTGCCCATGGATGTTCAAACCATTCTGGTATCCGGCTCAGAGGACAACTCGGTATCATGGCTAGCCGAGATGGTAGACAGGAGGTTGGAGGTTCAGTGGTTCCAGCTACTCTCCACTTCCCCTAATCTATGACTAATGAGCAGCTTGTGACGCGGATGGAGGACATGATGGCAGAAATGGCTTCACTTAACCTTTAGCTTGCTGAAATCTCATCCCGCCTATCATCCCGTAGCTCACCTAAGACATCGTTGGTCTCACTCGCGACCTCGAACTGCTAATGTCTGTTGGTATCATACCAATTATGTCGCAAAGGACCATATTCCTGTTCTTTCAAATCCTCACAGGGAAACCAGGCTGTCAGAGAACAGAGGTGTCGGCCCGTTCTGTACCCTCTGGCTCTGGTCACACCTTTCATTTCTACGACGTCTTGACTCGCTGACGGTTCCTGGTGAAAACTGGAGCCCAAATCAATGTTGACCCTTCCACTCCAGCTGACCGTCTCTGTCACAACGATGGTCTCCATCCTCAAGCTGTCGACACTTCCCCGCTACTACGTTGGACAGCTTGTCCCTCACCCTTAACATTGGCCTTCGCTGATCTTACTCTGGGCTCCGAGCCTCACCAAAGCCCTTCAAGGAAAGGTACATCTGACCTGGCATAAACAAGGATGTCACAGCTTGGGCACGGTTGAGTCTGAGTTGTCAGCGGAACAAGGTGCGGCGCCACAACAAGTCTCCACCCGGCACCTTCTCCAGCCCCGATGCACGGTTCAGCCATGCGCATCCCGATATAATGGGCCCCTTGTATCAATTCAATGGTTTTACCCACAGCCTTGCCTGCGTCGACCACTATACCCTCTGGCCTTAAGCTATCCCTTTGCCGAACATTGGGGCAGACACCATGGTAAAGTTTGTTGGCAGTCACTGAATCGCCGTTTTCGGTGTCCCATCCACGGTTACGACTGACAGAGGTGGCAAATTCGAATCTTCCTTCTTCCAAGCCTTCTTCCAATTTCTCGCATTCGAACAATGGCCTATAATAGAGATGCCAACGTTACTCTTAAGACTGCCCAACCAAGGTCTCTGAAAATCTGCCTCTGGTTCGCCTGGGCATTCAATCGTCGCTCAAGTTTTATCTGGACTGCAGCCCGGATGAATTAGTTTTTACCACTTACCTTTAACTGCCAGGCCAGATGATCAATCCAACCTCCCGTGGTGCCGATGAGTCTCTCACCAGTTTCGTGCTTCGCTTGCGAAAGTTTATGTGCTCACTTTCCTTGGTTCCGATCCAAGCTAAATCAACCAATTCTTATGTCGCAAAAGTCTTGGCCAACTGCACACATGTGTTTGTTCGGCGTGACCGTGTGCGCAAGCCGCTCGAACCACTATGAAAAGGGACGTTCCGAGCTCTCTCACGCATTGCGAAGACCTGCTGGACAAGGAGGACGTTGATCGGGTCAGCGCTGCTGTCCCGGAGGCAACGCTGGAACTGTCTCAAGAACAAAACTGTGCTAAACCCCTTCCCCGTGCTCCTTTAACTTTCTTTTACCCTCCACCATCATCCCTTCCCTCTCCATCTACCCGACTTTTCCGCAAAACCCCGACCCTATCGCCTCCAGTGTCAATGACATTTGCACCCCAGATGATTCATGGTTTTAATTGTCTTAGCTTCTCCCCACATTTTATTTTCTGACGTTCTTAACGTTCTCCTCTGACCCATGCTGTTATGTATTGACTTTCTGTAAATCCAAACTTCTGTCTACTTTAATTCGTGTTCTGTGTTATGCAAATATAGGTTGCAGTTTATAAGCCGTCGCGAAATTTGGTTGGTACCAATAAATCCTGCAGTTTACGCCTGTTTTAAATTCATACCCGGGAAAGAAATGCTTCAAATTTTGAAGATCTTGATGGCCTTAGCTTTGCAATGCAAAACATAAAACATAAAGGCTCTGCAACAAGGAGTCATTGTTGGAGATATTTTTTGCATTATTCAAAAAGTTTGATCATAATGAAAAACTACAAATATCACCAGCCATGTCTGTGATCAAACTGCACTGCTTTCATTCGGTGTTCATAACTCCGGATTAGTCAAAAAATCTGCATATCTTTCAAACAAAATTCTATGAGCATCATTTGTCAGCAGCAAAATAACGTTGTTGCATTTTCGATGGAGGATACTCAACAGCCTGAGAGAACGTAAAATACACATGCGGTTTTATATGATGTGGTAGTTATGGTTACCTTGGGAATTGAAGCAAATGCTGAGTTTTGGTAACTGATAACTGCGAGATTGCCGATACAAGTGAAATTGTGATTCCCAAGGAAGAAATTGAGAAGAAGAAGTATATGCGATCACCGGGTAAATAACTTTCTTCGCCTGACATTTCGGATTTCAACTAGAACCTAACATCACAGATAGAATCTCGAAACCATCGGCAGAAACCCGTACCTGGCACTAACTGTGATGATGGGTCCGAGATGGAATCCGAAATGTCCGGCGAAACAAGCTTTTGTCCCAGTGATCGCATCAACTTATTTTCAACTGAAGGATTAAAATTAGGGCAAAGGTTTAGTTTTATGTTATTTTTTGGATAAGGAGATGGGCATTTTATCATTCCTGTAATACTGAGTTGCACCATGTTAACCACATGAGCGAGTTTTTCTGTTTTCTATGTATGAGTGAGCATTTGCGGTTTTTTCTAATGGTCTTATTCTACTTAGTGCAGATATTGCAAATTTGCAAAAATATTACCCATATCTCATTATCTTGCATCCGCTTCATTCCCATTTTTAATAGAAACTGAACTGAAAGTTATAAGTATCAATTATTTTCAATTTGTCATCTAAATAATTGGCTTTTTTAGCCTCCAGGCTAAAAATTAACATGAACAGCAGATTAATCTCGGCCTTCGCACATTAAGAATGCAGAAAAAAAGTAGTTTCAATTAGTTGACAAAACGCAAGCCCAATCTATTACCACGTTGCACATTGAAATGTTCTGTGTCACAGTTTACTTCAATGCCCTTAGTTACAACTGGGGCCGCACTGCAAATGGTGAGATTTACATGCTATGGCAAAAGAACGTCAAACCAAAATACATAACCATGGAAAAAACGTGAATGAGAACCAACTATAAACTGCCCAAGTTGGCATCGTCAAGCAGTGTCCGCAAAGCACCAATATTACAAAGAGCCTGCAGTCTCTGCAGCGGAAAGTATTGTTGTTTGACAAGTAGCCCAAGAAGGATTTTGCTCAGCATTGGTTAAGATCTTACTTCCCCACTGCATTAGTTATTCAATAATTGGGGTCTTTGCAATCCGGAGACCATACGTTTGTCATTTTAAACAGCGTTCATTCACGAGCTCATTACTCCTCTTCAACCTTCTTGCAACGCACACATAACTGTATTAATGAAGGTTGCTCTGCGACCACACAACTGGCGGCCGGAATGCGCTGAGCCCACATCGATGATAGTATATAGGAATACCGTAAGTGAGTCTTCTGGCACAGCGAAAACGAAGGGCTGAAATCAAATCAAAACTGTCGAAGGATATTTTGAAACAGTTCGAATCTGTTATACCCTGAGTTGGAAACTCTCTACTCGTGCTAACATTCGAATTCTTGGCCTGATAAAAGTAACCATTAAGGCTGTAACATCTAAGGTATGGCTGTTATTTGTTCCGAATATTCCATGGATCCTATTATATGATGTCTGTGCTCCTTTGCATATGTTTGGCAATGCTTGAGCTTTTCGAGTTCAAATAGTATATACTAGCTTATACTTATACTGGCTTAAACTAGCTTTCCAAGACAATGGTAACCAAAAAGCGAGGAATACGCAGCTACTAGTACAAGAAGTCTACATTATTGGTTAAAAAAGTGTTAATATGCCACCTTCAATTTAATTCAAAGGAAAAAATATCAACATATTACGTGCTACCAATTCCGGTGGTCATTGGTTTAGCGCAGAACGTACTCCTACTGATTTCATGCAATAATAAACAAAATTATAAAATTTGCTTTAGATAAAGAATGATTATTTAATTCTTATTTTAATATTCATCTTATTAAAGAAAAATTGCAGTTATTTGAGACTCACTACGATGCCGGCTTTTACATAAATTTCTCTTCTTTCTGCCCGAAAGAAATCAATTTAAAAAATGATTACTTAAATAGTTTGCATATTTTGTAGAGGTTTTTAATAGCTTAACAATTTCAAATGCGTTTATCGCAAGATGTCAGCATAATAGTTATTCTTGCAAGCGTTTGATAGCAAAAAACATGTTTCTCAAGTTCCATTCTCAAATAAATTGTACATTAAGGATTAAAAAAAGTTTTTTTTCCGAAAACTTCTGAGAATTAGCTATTTTGCATTCGCTTTTAGGATTCTCAGTCTACAAACTGTACGGGTTCCATGGAAGAAATGTTAGGCAATCTGTTATACTACAAAAAGACAACATATAGCTTTAAACAATTTCGCTATCGACGTAGACCATAAAATATGCTTCCTCAGGAGCAATTTGAATGGAAATTGTGCAACTTTAAACAAGGTCATTATTCGAAATTGTTATATAATGGGAAACCCTTCCTTTATATGCGTTGCCTATAAAAAATATTCTTATTTTTAAAAGCTTCAAAAATCGATAGAAAAAATGGAAACTACTCAGTCAACCATTTGGTATCCAGTCCTTCTGTTTGTATCTGCATGCTTTTGGCATTATGACCTAGATAATAAATATTAAAATTAGGCTTTGATTAATCATTCCTAATCTGAAGCTACTATACTTAAGAGGTTAATCTCATTTAACAACAACAAAACGCATCTTGAATCAACTGCGAACACATGCCTAAACGAAATTTGCATAAAACAAGCAAAAGAATAGAAATTTATAGTTTTTTATAAGCTGAATTTAATTAACTAAGCTAGGTTAGACAAACGTTATTTGCTATCCTTTTTTTACTAGTCGAGATCTTGCCGAGAATTGTTTGTTGTCGAGGCATATTTTTTTTAAAATGCTCAAAAGAAGCTAGGATTTCCCTCCAAAACGCATTATCAAAATGTTAGCTAGATACGTTATTGTGCTTTATCTGCACTGACTTCGCCAAACATTTTCAAATAAACTGATCGTGACTAACCAAGAGACATTGCACGGAAACAGGCGCTCCGATTGCTGGACGCAAACAGCTGCCGTATGCCAAAAACAAAAAACAACGGTATCGTGAACGTTAACAAGAACCAGCAAGTCATGGAAATACATTTAAACGAGGACGCCATGAATTTGTGTTTATAGTCAAGGAAACCTTTGCGCATGATACCGGCGGTTGTAAACAGCAGCAGTACGACATCTTCATACATACAAGCAGCAACAAAACACAAGCCGCAGTTATAAATTGTGTTGGCCAATCGAACACCGGTACTGCCAGTTTGGAACTGCCTAATCGGGACTCTGTATGCCCGTGCCAGATCGATAAATCGACTAAATGTGTGCTCATTGGAGATCAAGGTTTCATTGAATTGCCCACCTGTCCTACTTTTGCCATGGGCAATTATCTTTGTGATCTGTTTCTTGTGAAGTGACAGCCGTCTGGGGGTTTTTGGCACCATCCCACAGCCATCGTTTCCTCGTGTATGCGCGATCCGAAAATGCGTCTATTCTGATCTGTGTAATAAGAAGTAGAGTGCAGGCACGAAATGCGATATTCTACGTCCAACTGCTCACTAAGCTATAAATGGATTCAATACATATTTTCTGGTTAGACTTGCAATCACGTTCCCACTCCTCCATAACTCCCAATTTGCCTTTATATATGCGCTTACATTTATGAAACCTTTAGTCACCCTCTCAAATGGGGCTCATAGATGTTGTGTGGTAGCAAAATCCTGAACTTGCAACAAGCATACGGATTCTGTCCTTCAGTTACGTCAGATCATGTGGTATTGCTTTTGATTAAGCTTTAAGGCCAGGCTTATGTTGTGACGTGAGATGACGTCAAAGGGAACCTCGTCAATTTTTATATTGGGCCGAACACGTGTTGTTGAGGGCATCTCTCAAAAACCTTCACAAATTACGAAGAGCTCCGTCCATGTTAAAGAAAGACAGTAGGAAGTTTTGTCTAATAACGGTCTTCTTCAGGACCTCAAATTATTATAACCTGTAACGGTGGTCGTGTCAGCGAATGCATGGCGGTAGCAAAATGGTCCACTCTACCAATAACACAAAAGGCAACCTTTTGGGAGACTGATTCCTGTCTGATAATTTTTAACGGGTTTGATTTTTTCCAAATGATTGACCGTATAGATGGATGGAAAAATGACTAGCCGCACAAGCTCTAAAAGAGCTGAGAGATAGTTTTCTACACGAGCAGCATAATCTTCGGCTTGAAGCGTTATTAGCAAATGAAGTTCACAGGCCAAGATTTTTCTCCCACTCCGAGAGATCTACTTCATCGATTTTTTTGAATGCAGAATGGCTTTCCGAATTGGATTCCAGTGCTATGGGAGAATGCATTTTCCGGGATTTCGGTGTTTTTATCAGTGGTGATATGAGCAGACCATTTTCTGCGTAGTTTGTCAAGAACAGATCTTGATTTAAGAAATCTACCTTAAAAAGTGTAAATTATTGGACGTGTGAGAGGAACGTGACGTACAGAACACACCCCACATTCTTTATAAATAAGAGGCTGTGATTGCGAAAATGTCCACCGGGTGGTTATTCTCAAAAAAAGTGTTGCAAAGTTTAATGGCGCTATTGGGAGGAAACGACATGCGAACACAAAAAAACATACTTCAGAATAGCAATGTCCACAAAGATAAGGGAGACTGGAATGGTCATTTCTGGTTAATGTGCTGTCATCAGCCAATCATATCCAAACCTAGGTATTGCCTCACCCTCGGCTCGAAACCATAACCTTTTGATCAGAATTTTAACTCTCTAGCCATTGAGCTCATTTTCTTGTGGGTTTATATGGCAAATGTTGACATTTGTTGTGGAAGGCTTAACGATCGCTAACCGAACTTACTCGTCTCCCTCTGCCTTCAGTTGCTTAACACTCATGTTCTAAACCTGAATAGTC
>WEDG01011358.1:0-54903 GCA_017591395.1 Schistocephalus solidus
TCATCATCATCATCATCATCATCATCATCATCATCATCATCATCATCATCATCATCATCATACTAATCATCATCATCATCATCATCATCATCATCATCATCATCATCATCATCATCATCATCATCATCATCATCATCATCATCATCATCATCATCATCATCATCATCATCATCATCATCATCATCATCATCATCATCATCACCACCGTCATCATCATCATCATCATCATCATCATCATCATCATCATCATCATCACCATCATCATCATCATCATCATCATCATCATCATCATCATCATCAATCATCATCAACATCATCATCATCATCATCATCATCATCATCATCATCATCATCATCATCATCATCATCATCACACATCACACACACATCAGCGCATCACACAGTATCACACACACACACACACACACACACACATCATCATTGCCTATCACGCACTCGAGGGGTTCGCTTGTTATATGTTTTTTTGATGTTTTTTGCCTCCGCGCAAGGTATTTTATGTCGCAAAGTTCTTGGCAGTACGTAGCCGTTAGATCTAGCGGTTTTCCGTTAGCAGTCTTCATGGCCCTCTCCGCTCCAGTTCTCCCTCTCCACCGGTAGTCCAATGAACATAAATGAAGCATCTCCGACTACAGTTCGGTTGATTTGTATCACGTTCGCTCGTATCACTGCCTCTTCCTTTTTCTAGTTGATTGAATACTGTAAAAAGCGTTCATAGGGTTCAAACCCATTCTCGTGTTTTGTGTTTTAAGAACTCTGCCTTTGATGGTCTCGTCATCCATGTCTGCTTATCCTCCCCATCAGTGGCATTGATAACACTGTTAGCCGTGGCA
The DNA here is from genome assembly GCA_017591395.1 of Schistocephalus solidus. NCBI lineage: Eukaryota > Metazoa > Platyhelminthes > Cestoda > Diphyllobothriidea > Diphyllobothriidae > Schistocephalus > Schistocephalus solidus. The sequence goes on from WEDG01011358.1 coordinate 852, forward strand.
GCTGTTTGGCGCAATTGAGCTATCAATTGACAGCGATAGTCCAAGTGGATCCATTTAGGAAATTGTGTAGTACAGTTGTGGCATAGCAAAAAGGAGGTACTCGTAACTAAATCCGCCGCGGCAACCAAAGCCCCAATGACCTTCAGGACCACTCCCGAACAGTAGGAGAATTTGTTAGGCGCCAGTTGGGAAAATATTGTGATCTGGTCAGAAGGATCATTCCGCACATATCCATGCATTCGCTCACGACTTCGTTACTGCCATATTCGATGGTATGCTTCATGAAAGTCACAAAATTACTCACGGATTCGCGACCTGCTGAGTCCTCCATTGCACCCTACCTGCTCGGTTAAGCGCACTCTCCCGGAATGAGCAACCTTAATCTAACGACTTAGTCGTTTTTCATTCACAAATCTTGCCCACTAACCGTCATGCGGGGGAGGAAATAAATTAACTTCTCGATTTCTTTAAGTCCCGATTTCGATAACCTCTTGGCTTTTGCAACTGAAATGCCAAGTATAGCTGGAAAAACCTGATACCGCGCGAATTCTTTCTTTGTAGTAGTCGCTCTAGTAACCTCAAGTGGACCGCTCAGATAAGACTTCGCTGTGCGCCTATTCCTGATTGAATAAATAGCCCAACTGTCGCGACTGTGCTGGCTGAGGCACCGATGAACTTCGGTTCAAGGAAGTGCTTTTGAGCTATCTGCTGGACAACGTCTTTGGACACAAGTACACAAGTATATGTTCGTTTTCCGGTACCGGCTAGTGTTCAGGTTTATGCTTGACTGAATGATAGCCCAGTAAGTCTGAAGCAGACTGCATCAATCTAGCCGCAGTTTATGGTAATTGTTTGCCTGCTCGTATCCATTACCACCCTTAGCGAGATTTTTTGCTTCGGAAAGCCAATGAATCAGTGTGAACCCATTACTTATTGACTATGGTTCTTGTTGGGAGACTATCCTTTCTTCTTGGTGTATAGCAATGGACCCTGGGCTCCAGTGCCTAAAGCATCATTACGCAACAGAAAACACAGGAAACTATAGAAATGGTGATAAATAGCTCCTTGTTATAAAAGTTTGCTGAGTGCAAAAAATACCAAACTGTAAATGTAGCGATAATGACTAGAACAAAAGGATACATTCAAACGCTTGACGAGGTGAAAACGAGATGAATACACGTATAATTAGATGAATTTATAACCACAAAATGCCAAAAAAATGCGAAACGCAGTACGTAACATTGTGTCGGAAAGCACTACGAATAGCAATTTTATCTATTCAGTGGCTCCTCCGACTTATCGCAGTTGAGACTATTCTCGCATATATGTGGAATACTTTGTTACACACATTCGATGGCGATATTCCGTTAAGCAAACAATGAATAAAATCGTATTCTACAGAGTAGACACACCCGAGATAACTTGCACTTAAATTAGTTTATAGTGGTTACAAACTTGCACGGCTTCTAACGCACTTTTATCTGCTTCAGCAGCGGCTGACCGGCAGTGGCCATGGGCAAGATGTCAGACAAAAAAAAATCACGCACTGTTCTCAGTGCATTCGCACATTCACGCATCAATCGTTTCGGCCAACTTGCAAATCCATTGCACTGTGATCAGCGTATCAGGCCGAGGAGCCCAAACCTCAACTCGCTGCATCCACCTCCGCTGTCCATACTGTCCGCGTGCATTGACTCGCCGCATGAGCCTTTTAGGCCACATGCGCCTCCAAGAAACCTGCAGTTGAACATCACAGCCCGTACCAAACCACCGCATTCCTCCACCATTAGCACCTACCTCACACATGACCACACCCAACCTGACACAACACAAGCACGCGGTCTACAACCCTCCCGTAAGTGGGCCGTGTGCCTCTCGCCTCATTCGCCATGTAGCTGTTATGATGCACTGTGATTCGAGCCTGAGACTAGCATGGGGTGCTAAAAGTCATGGCGTGGAAGGCTACTAATCGACTGGATAACTAAGAACCTCGCAGTCAGTCCAGTGTATGCTCATGTGGATCGGCTGACCGGTGGACTAAGAGTTGGGCTGCAATGGCGCCTTCTCAATGTGTCTATTTGGCACTCCCATTCAGCTGGGTTCCAAAACGGGTGTGGCGGCACGCTTAGGGGCAATTCCAGCCGCATCAGCCACCTGTGTCCTCTCCAGCCTCCAATCTTCTTAACTCTGACATGATATCGGAATCAGGTGAGGGAGGAGGAGAGAGTGCGGTAGATGCAGCGCAAGTCTAATATCACTTTAAACTAAATCAGGTGCAAGTCACCGTCCCTGCACCACCCTGTCATGGAGCATACGGTGGACATCGTCAGAGTCGACGGTATAACTGTCAGTATTCACATCATGTAGCTAAATTTCAAGATTGCGACCCAAATCTTACATGCACGAGAGTACCGTGGAGATCACATTAAGTAGGACCCACTGCAGCCCGATCTTCAAACATACGGTGGAGTGAACCACCCCGTCAAATGGCAGTCTACTAAGCTGCGCGTTCTAACAGTTTCAAGCGTCTTGTGACGAATATTTGCATTCCGGGTATATGTAAAATAAGGGAAGAAGAGAGTTTTTCTACAATCAAAGCATTTTCTTATTCCTTGGCGATGGACTTCTGTACGCTACTTCAAACGATTTCATTAAGGCCTCTTTCCGATTGACAAACTGTCTTCGTGCCCTTAGGAGCCTTCGAGTTGTCGAACATCAAACATCGACACTCTCACCTCTAAGCCATGCCACTACATCAACACACGGCCGGGGGGGAACATGATCTCCAACCCTTTTGTTCGAGCGCAGTTCGTCGTGGAAGCAAAAGGCACACACCCAGGTTATTTGACTCAGACAAAACACTATCAAATTTGAACAATAAACGAGTATGCGGTCCATAATTTATCGGATCCAATGTAGCTATTTCTCAATATGATACGGAGAAAAGGACAACGAATCTATGACGGTGTGCTCTAGCGACACGCCAGCAGTCCTGGCCTGGGCAGATGAATATTGCTGGCAAAGAAAAGGAAGACTATAATGACTATTTATACTTATTAGACGTACTTAGCAAGTCAAAATTTACCCCAGGTGGTACAACACCCGAGGATCGATCCCGCAACCCGTTGAGAAGGACAGTAAAGACAGGGTCAGCAATCTACGAAGCCAACAAGATCACCGCCGCCAAGACCAAAAGAGTGGCACGAAAGTCACCAGCGCCCCGGACCAACACTGACAATGCCCAGGACCTTCCAACATGCCCGCGTTGTCGACGCACCTTCCGTGCGCGAATCGGACTGGACGGACATCTTCGGACGCCATGCACCAACAATCCTACGGGCTTCCTCTCCCTCACCCCAGGCATCAGTTCCATTACTCCCAATATCCCAGAGACCACATCCTAATACTCATCACCTGTTTTCCCCTCCACCGCCACCGCCACCACCACCATCAGCGATGAGGACTCTCTCCTAAACTGTCCTCATTAAGACCGCACATTCACCTCACGCATCGGCCTGGTTGGTCACTTGCAAATCCAAAGTGCAGAGACTGGTGAAACAGTGTCTCGAACACCAACACACAGAAGAGATCACCACCTCCACTGCCCTCATTGATCCCGCACATTAACACACCGCATGAGTTTATTAATACACGTGCGCCTCCACAACCACCTGCAGTAAACGACCCTAGGCTAACCCATATAAGTGCATACTACCTACACCAATTTATAGACAACACACTCACCATCATCATGTACCCATGAATGTAAAGGTTTCCTAGAAATCGTGGCTTATATGGCTGCCAATCTGACGCTTAAATCAGACCACGCCGTCGGCCCAGTGTATGTGCTGTGTGTTGAGTGGCTGACCAGTGGACTGAGAGTCAGACGGCGATGGCTCCTCCATATCCCCTGATGTAGTGAATCCTTGTATGTGCGTAATTAGGACCGGGTCGTGCTGTGGTGCGCGAAGACGGGTAAGCCGACTCTTCAGCCAATGTGGCTCGGAGGGTGGTCAAACTGTTGGGGTGAGCGAGATTGAGGTCGACGCTCGGTGCATTTTACTTTCTATAAACAATCTGACGCGCTTGAAACTATCACGGTGCGCTAAAAGCCGTGGCTTGGAAGGTTGCCAACTGAAGGGATAACTCGGACCGCGTGGTCAGCCCAATGTGTGTTTTGTGTGGAGCAGCTGACTGGCGGACTGAGAGTCAGGCTGCAATGGCTCCTTCTTAATGTGGCCTTTTATGGCACTTCGTGGGATCCGAGCCACTTCGTGGGATCCGAGCCAGGTGTGGTGGTACGCCTAGGGGTGGCTCCGGTCGCGCCAACCACCTGCGTCCTCTCCTGCCTTCGGTCTTCTTGACTCTGTCATGTGACCGGGCTCAGGTGGGGGAGGAGGAGAGAGGGCGGTAGCTGCTGCGCAAGTCACCGTCCCTGCAACATTCTTCGGTGGAGCATACGTTGGACATCGTCGGACTACGACGGGTCGATCTGTCGTGGTTTGTTTCTTATCCATGACTTCACTCATGTCGCTCGTGGGAAACAGCAGTCATACCAACCCTGTTTTATCATTGAAATAAAGCGTGTGCGGATCGTGAAAAGCGAGGTGGATACGAGTGCACCGTTTTCAATTCGAAGTACTCTCACGCTCGCTCTCAGTTCTGTTTAGTTTATTTGAAGGAAACTTAGGTGTGTACCTATACCTCACAGTGGAGGTATTTCAATTATATGGAACTGGGTAAATTAAGCAACTTCAAACTAAACATCATAAACCCTACCGATTGACAAATTATTTTGTGCCCTAGCAGCACGAGAGAAATGTATTTATAGAATACAGTAGTAACGCTGAGCAGACTTATGTTACAGGGAAAGTAGTATGATCTTTAGTCTGTAAGCGTGACATCGCATTGTCTACAAGCCCACAGTCATCGCTCCTGGATGAAAGCGCTTCTTGGCACTTACAGTGTTCTGTTCTTGGTGAACGAAACTTTTTTATCCCTAGTGCATGTCAGTTTGTTATTTGGGCGTGGATTGTCGTGGGCGTGAAACTTAGATACACTGGAAGTGTAGTGGCTCAACTCTGCGTGCATGTTGTAATGGCGAATCTCTTGCAACTAAATGCACGTGCGAACCAGTGGCTCTCTGGTTCTTGCCAATCCCAGCTGTTCAATCCGGCGAATCATCTTCAAGACCCACTCCCATATGACCTTGCTTGATCCCATATGATGACTCCGCATGGTCGCCCACTTGGGACGCCGCTATCACGCCGGCCGGACGTGTCATCGGCCGGCAGCAAAACTGTTTCCAACGTTTTATCCGATAGTTCTGCTAAGAATAATCTATCCTCCAAACTGGCCTCCCGATTCTTGGCCTGTGATCTCTTCCCTAAAGACTTTAGGTAATGCTATGGAAGCACTGCATTATGACGTTAAAATTGGGAATTGCCCTGAGCTGGCTCGCGAATATTCTACCGATTGAAACTTAGAACGAATTTCTGCGAGTTTTAGTTTTGTCCAACGTAGCAATCTTGAAATTCTATTCGACCGATTGAAACTTAGAACGAAATTCTGCGAGTTTTAGTTTTGCCCAACGTAGCGAATCCTGAAATTCGTAAAAACCTGTCGACCGGCCAATTTTTAACCCCAAGAGGCAGTCACCAAAATTTCGTTTTAGCCTTTCAGGTGTCCGTCACGTGCGGGCGTATCCAGCTGCAATTTGTACCAGCGCATTTGGACTGCAAGAACGAGCTAATGTCAGGCTAGGGCGTTCCCCATTGGCTAGCAGTCCAAATTCCAACTTCAAAACGGCGTCTAATCAGGTATGAGCAGGGTGAGATGAAAAACCGCGGTACGTGAGATTTTTAAAAGGGTTGAAGCTTTGTGCGTAGCTGTAAATGTATTGTGCAGACACCTACGATTGGAACATTTCCCTGTGGTATTCAGTTTAAGATGAGGCTTCATGAATTTGCCAATTAAACGCAGATTTGATTTCCACTGAGTGGTCACGTTCGGTTGTAAATATAGGAAAGACAGTAAACTGCCAGTGGAGGCTGGAAACACTAGAACAAAAGTGATCGACCAGGATATCGGTGGTAAGGTTTAGTGAACCGTAAAATGACCCTGTATTTCACTTCTAATTTTGGAAAGTGAATTCCAAACAAGATTCGGAATCACGTGACCGTGACAGGTTCAGTGCTGCCACTTGTACGAGTTTGGATGGGATGTGAATTAACACATAAAAACCGACGAGGTTTTCTCTATATATCCTTACGCATGAAATCTCAGGAACTTCCCAAATCAGCTGGCACTTTTTCTCCAAAATCTTACAGCAGTTAAAGAAAGTGGCTCTTAAAACAAGGCGTCTTGTAGTTTCTAAATGAAAAATGTCTGTTACTGAGTAAACTGGTGTTTCAAATGTACAAAAACCGTTTCTATGCAAAAATCGGAAAAAAACAAATAAACACAAATATAATTTCATTTGAAGTATGCGCCTAAATGGCCTCTATAGACTCTAGGATGGTCACTAACAGACAGCTAAATTTTGTGTGTAGATTCAAACACAGTTTCTTGAGCATTGGCTGAATTCTTCCGTTTTCCCATTACATGGAGTGCACTTAACTAAGAAAAACAAGTTTCTGTTTGGTTGCTTCAATAGCGATGTCAGAGAAATCAACTATTTCATAAGCTCGAATGTTGACGGGAGGGCCAGTACCTGATAAATTTAAGTATAATTATAAAGTACCAGTAAAGGCCTACCATTTTGTGTGCATCAAGAATACTTTTTATTTCATCAGATTTCATTTATGTATTCCTGTTGCGCAATTACGATGTGTTTTTAAATCTTTCTTGAAATAGCGGCAAATAGTTCACGACCTTTGAGCATTTTCAATTGATTACCCATAAATGTACATTCTTTTTATGGGTTTATATAAAACTTCAAAGGATTTACCGATGTAGATAGTTTTTTGGTAACATTTTTAATGAAGCTGACCTTTTTGGGTCATGTTTGTAGACTCACCCAAACGCTACATCTCATTGCAGAGAAAAACGAACGTCCACAATAAACGATGACAATGAATATGCCTAAAACGTACTTCAAAATTTATCTTATTAATTATTCCTCTGAAAAAAGCTGTGATTAGATAGTCGCTGAGAGATGTCTGCATAATTCACATTGTTACAAAGTTAAGTCAAGGTAAAAATTGTGACTCTTGATCGGTCATTTTTCACTCTCCTGAAAATCGGTGACACTTTATCTGCCGCAAACGAAAAAACTCATTTTATCTTGATGTTGAAGTATTTTTCGCTACATTTTATTACTTGTCAAACTCCATTCTTAATCAGTAAATACACAACAGAGCGGCCGAGTACCTACTATGCTATTTCGAAAACTGTATATCATCTGCCAATTCCGTTACCATACTATTGGCGAAAAGTAGACCGTTAGATGAGTAGCCACCTAAGTAACCGGGAGAGTAAATTTAATAACCGAAAAAATTCGGCATATTGGAACAAGAGTTGACTGCTTGAAGTTATCACGGTGTTTCCGGTCATCAAACCACACGTAATTATAATATAGATTTTTAAAATCACCAAAACACCGATATTTCTAAAAATAACATGCTTTTTAAACCTGACTTCCTCTGATTTGCGTGGAGAAAACAATATAAATTTTAAAGTGCGCAAAGTTCCCTATGATAAAACTTGCGAGTTAAACTTACTCTATTCTCAAGAAAAAAACGCACGAGCTGTGAAAACTCAGTCTGGAATATCAATTGGCATAGGAAACCATGAAAATACAAGGTAACATCGATTTCAGCTAAAATCTGTAAACAATTTAATCAATAAAATTTTGCGTTAACATATTCCTTATATGGATGTGCATTTTGCTGAATAGGCTAGGTCAATATATAGATGATGCACCCTTAAAGTCACTGACAATTGGTCGCATCAATTTTTCGCCAGCATTTATCATGATATAGACCACATAATGTACGATGGAGGTGAATATAGGGGTAATCGCCGAGTCTTTTCGGACGGCTAACCGTAAGATATTCTAAGAGAATGTTTGGAGCGTTGACGATGCTTCTGTTCAGTATGAATCAATCACCATGAAAAGATGGGCCCCAGTGAGATATCAGGCGAGCGGATTTACCAAGAAATGTGACTTTAGGTAAACGATAATGTTATGAAAGTGGTGGTCAAAATTTGTGTATTCTTTGGCACAGTGTTGAGGCTGATGCTGCTTGACCGTCATAAGCAATCCTTGCAGCGGAACCAAGTGCCAACAACCATTCTCTGGATGAGTTTCCAAACATGTGCAACCAGGTGCTATGAAGTATTCACGAGTCGAGCCGACATCCTACCTAGCCTATATAATGTCAAGGACTGTCAAAACAGGAAATTTGATAAGCTACGCCCATCGTCTGACCTACACCATGTGAACCAGAATCATGCAAATGAAGAACCAACTGGGCACAGGTGAGTGACCGGATATTTGTGAGTAAATTAACTGCCACAGATGTCCATGCCATTATGCAGGCGAGACAGGATGGCAACGCCGCTCAAGAATACTTGAGAATAAACGGGCCGTTTAAAGAGGCGAGCAACTGTCAGTTGGCTTGGCCCATTGACCAGCCAATGGCGCACACCGTCACTAGGCCATGAGACCACAGGCGGCATGAACTCGGCCCAGTCACACATTTTAACCCTCCCCATTGCTCTTTCCCTTCGAGTATATACATGCCTACTATTATTGAATCCATAACGACTCTGTCATTAGGCTCCCATAAGAGTGCGAGAACGCAGAGTGATAATTCGACAGTTCCAGTGATCATGCCTTTGTATTCTTTGACATTTCTTTGTGTTTTAACGACAATTTTGCCGAATAGGTGTCTGCATTCTATAGATACTACTTAGACCTAGTCGAAATTACATAGCTACTGAAATAATTTAAAAAAATGTGAGCAAACGGAAAAATCATGCTGCAGTTAGGGTGGGGATGGTAGAAAAAAAACAAAATTACAGCCTTTATCTTCTGATCAGCGGCAGCATGATGTTTCGAATTGTGCTCATCCTTTGAAAACTTGCACAGCAATATAAACGTACGGGTAGAAGCAATGTTATCGAGAAAAAATTTATGCTCGCAGAATTTGTTTTGACATTGGTTCTTTGGATGACTCACTCACAATGATCACAGGCACCTCATCGGGGCGAAAGGTATCAGCGCTTTCATGCCACCTGACATCCGCCCCCTTCGTTGCTGCAGATGGGAATACTGGAATAAGCATGCACCGGTTAACCCACGTCTGGTCACATGAACAACCTTCAGTCAGCTCTGCAGATTTTTTTAGAATTTTGCCCAGATGCATCACGTGCCTTTAGGCACCCGTGAAGTCAGCCATAAACTTTCTTGTGAAAGGCATCGATAGACGAGGTAGGCCACTATATATTGGTCTGCGGTTTCTATTAATTCTGAAAAAATCCCCAATGAATGTCAGCTCCCCAGTGTTACAAAATACTCCGAAAAAATGCTGATTACCTTCGAAGACCAGTTAATCAAAAGATAAAATTTTAACGATACTCAAGTAGTTGGGGGTGCGGAGTAACTTCAACAGGGCTTCCTGATTGCCCCGATGCGAAGTACAGATGAAATGAAACAGGACAATTAAAAACGGTTCAGATTAGCGAGAGAGAAAGTGAGCTTCGCTTTATTTTGAAAGTAAAATTCAAAAACGTGCAGCAAAACTTGTCCTCCATTCGCCGGAAGAACACAAACGAATAGCCTAAGAATGAATATCATTGACATCATGAAGAATCGTCCTTGAATGCGCCTCAAAATATCGACCAAATTGGACTTCTTTTCAAACGGTGCCAGCGTTGGGCGCTGACAATCTCACTATTGTTGTTCGAATAAACAAATAGGGTTAAAATTGGGTATATAATGGGTGTAATAGGCCAAACGACCTACTTATAAAAGGATTCACATATGAATGGGGAGCAGAAAAAATGGTAGCTCAATTTCAAAAGTCCGCATTAAAAATGTGCAATATCAAAGAAATTACGTGACAGGTGGAGACAGAGAAACGCAGAAGGAGAGTGGCTAATTGGTTGCATGCTGTGGATAAGCCTGTCAGGAAATAAAAGCGAAAATGCGAAAAAAATGTGTTTTTCAGTCAGTGCAATATCCAGGACCTGTAGTGTAGACGAGGGTCGAAACTGCTAAGAACCGAGGTGTAAAAAATAAATTAACGCTAAGTTGAGAATTGTGTCTAAACTACAAACGACAAAAGGACGGCAAAAATGTCAGAGGATTGTTAGAATGCAGACTCACGAAAAACGCAGCTTCTAGATAGCGAGTGTTGTTGAGGATTGTAATGAACTCTGAGCTAGATCCAGAAAGCTATGCATCAAGGATGAAGAGCAGAGTCAGGAGTTCAATTGAGACGGCGATCAGTAGAATGCAATCGAGAAATGAAGATCAATCGTTGCAATTGACTGCAAGTAATTGAGAGAGATCAGTACAATCAAGATTGCAGCGGTGACATGCAGCAGCGAAAACAGAAGACGTCCAACATGCCGATTGAAGCTGGCTGTTGTGTTTTTATTTAGCACATTAAAACAAGGGATCATAAAGACTCAAGTGAGCAAGAAAGATACAAAGATGTAACTTGTACAAATACCTACAGGTCCTTATTTACCCGCCCACGCAAGGGTGGGAGTTCACAGAAGTGGCTTTACTCGTGGATACTGGCACTTCAACATGAGAGTGATTTGTGTCCGACGCTGGGCTTCTGGGACTTAAATTTTTTACGACATATTACCTTTGTCTTCCGAAACACATTTCTTCATTTCCTGGGTTCCCTGCCGGTTGCCTTCTTTCCATTCTGGAGACTGTTTAACGGCTAAACCGAGCTTCGTGGACGTAGCACCATCATCCTTGTTGGATAATAATAATAATATATACTAATAACAAAATATGGGTTTACTCGCTTTTATGATATTGAATCAACGGTGTCAACCTGCTGAAATACCGGCACTACTGCTTACGTAAAGTAGTTAGCACTTGTAGCTTATCAAAACGTTCAAAAGATGATATTTCTTAAAATTATTTACTGAAGTAGTGAGATTTTCAATATTCTTTCAAATTCAGATTACCACCTTGCATCATATCTCTAGATTCAACCTAACGCGAAAACTCGTTGCCAAAAAAATGAATATCCACAACAAAAATGGACAACGTATATGCCTAAGATATATTCAAAACTTTCTTTAATAAGTTACCTCTCTAAAAAGCCGTTGAATTAGATATTAAGCTGACAAACCTTTTTCCAAGGTTAAGTCAAGTCCTTTTGTAGCACTAAACGTAAAACTATAAATGTTGCTATGTGATATTATTTAACATAAGATATTTCTTGGATGGCTGCTCAACTTCCAAGTTCGTCCAAATCCAGTCTTTTTTCCTTCAAGATATATATTAGCATGAATGTGCATTGTTCATTTTAGTAAAAAGGCTTTCCAACCCTCAAATCCACTCAAAAAACCAAAATAACAAAACCGATTGTATGCTAACCTAGTAACTCAAATTTCTTTCACACTTTTGTAGGAACTAGGTCGTCTCCTGTAAAGCCAGCCTTAGCGACCTGCAAACCCAGTTCCAAATATTTAGGTTAGATGCGGCTGGGAGAATGTTTTATTAGGGCGATAAGAATTAAAGAGCAGGTTGGTCCAAGTTGGTAGTTGGACAACGCCACACGTCCAGCGCCGGGATAGCGGTGGCTCGATAGAGGCATGCGTAACAGCGCCATTGAGCGAGAACTTGATGAGTCGCTCTTGAATTTCATTGGCCTTTTAGGATAATCGTGATTGGCCGAGAAGCAGCATCTATTTTAAAGCGCGGAAAGTTCCGTGTGGTAAAACTCACGAGTTTATATTAATCTATCCTTAAATAAAAGGCACCCGGATGCGCAAACTTAGTGCGGGATAAGTTTTAACACAAGAAACTGCTGAAATACAAGGTAAAAAGATTTCCGCTCATTTGTGTGGACATTTTGCTTGATAAAATTATTAATAAACATATTCTGTATGCAAAAGGGGCATGCGTCATAGCACCATTCAGCGAGAACTTGAGTGATTTTGGCTTTCTTATTCGTTGCCCTGTTAGAATAATCGTCATTGGCCGAGAACCAGACTGCGCGTGCTGATTGCGTGCGGAGATAAAGCACATACCCAAGAGGAACATATTATTTTATCTTCCATCCTAAGAGTTCATTTTGTCATTTGAGCCTACTTGGCCACATACGCCTCCGCGAATCGGAGCTCCCCATAAGATTGACATGCCAAACATAACCTGCTAGCCCGGCAATTTTTCAACCTCCAACAGTAAGAACTTCCCGTCGATTGGCGTGACCATCACTAGTAGGCTTACTATTACGACCGACTGCACAGCCACTTCATTGTCACCGTACACGCAGATTAAACGTCAGCCTGACTGTTCACTTTCGAATCGACCACACTGAGACTGGCAGATATGTGCCAAGAGCCAAAAAATACACTCAACGCAGCTGTTTCAACTGTCTGCACTGATGATGCATATTCACACGCCGCATGGGCCTAGTAGGCTACATGCGCCTCTATGAAAACCTGCTCTCAAACACCGTGTGTGTTTATGTGGAATGGTCAACTGGTGGACTGATATTCAGGCTGCAATGGTTCCTTCTTAATGTGGTATCTGTGGCACGTCCAACCCGTGCGATCTGAGCCAAAGGAGGTAATAATCTTAGGGTCGGCTCTGGCTGCCCCAGCTATCTGCCCCCTCTTGCCTCTGATCTCCTTGACTTGGACATAAAAACAGGCTCAAATGGGGGGGAAAAATGTGCGTCAGCTGCAGTGCAAGTCTACTACCATTGTAATCTAATTCACATGCAAGTCGAAACTCCTGCACCGCCTTGATCTGGGCACCAGGTAAATCTTGTGGAAACCGACTGTCGAACTGTCGGCAGCCTACCAACTGACAAGATAACTCGGTTGCTATGGAAATATTTTCAACTGACTGTAGGACTGAGTATCCAGCAGGCAATGTCTTTTTAATGTGGCCTTTATGGCTTTTAATTATGTGAGATCCCATCTGCTCTTACAGACGCCCGGTAAATGCTGTGAGCACTAGGTCATGCTTTTGGCAGGCGCAAACCTGTTTTTTTTACCGTTTTTCCGTCCCTGCGCCCGCGTCTATTTCCGATCGCGCTGATGCCATCAATAAGGAAGGATAGAGCGTGGCAGATACTGCATAATCTTACCGAGTCACCGAGTGTGTGTACATTTCGTGGGACAGGCACTTGACGGCTCAACTTGCAACGATCAAGCAGTCACCTGGCGCCTTTGGAGGACTTAAATCGGAAGGAGAGCTCTTGAAGAATATATGCTGACCACCACCAAAAAGGTGGTTTCAGTGAAAGAAGGAACTCCCCATCTCCTCCAGGTGTTCGCTGGAAAATGAATTGTGCTGTTGAAATGGCAAGGTCTCCACAGAGGATGTCGAATGATAATTGTTAAATAACTACTACCTGTGGGAGCAGAAGATCTATAAAAGGTAATCTATACGTTTGATCTTGCTCTGGAACAACGTTGCCCATCTTAAAAAGGGGGGTGTTTTTCTTGTGAAGTCACCAAACAGACGATTTGGTATTTCAAAAAGGTAGAAGTGTAGAAGTAGCGTCGAAGAGAATATTTTGCTTTTCCAATATATAATACGCAATTCTCTCCCTATTCAACGAATAAACCGAATGTCCTCAACGTCCGATGATCTTTGGTTATAGGTTTAACGACGCATTTTAACTACAACCATGCCGGTAAGTTTTGGGTGGGGTTAATAGTACGTGATTGTTTCAGTATTCAAGATCGAAAATTATTGATTGAAATGTAAAATTTTTGTTTAAGTGCACGCAACAAAAAGAGAAAAAGAGGTTTCCACCGGTATGGTCAGGTTACGCGCCCGGTGCAAAGGGCATACAATGAGAGCAATGTGTGTTGTGTGTGTGTTTCCACACCCGAAAATGAAAAACGTCTTCAAAGCCATCTATGGTCCCTGCATCAAGGGGACCGCACCGCTGCTCAGCTCTAACGGCACAACACTGCTGACAGTGAAATCCCGAATTCTAAAGTGCGCAGCCGAACACTTCAGATGTATCTTTAACTGCTCATCAGCCATCTCCGATGTTGCTATTGACCGGCTTTCTCAAATACACACGAACAATGAGCTGGATCAGCTGCTTTCCGTACCAGCAAACATCCGGCCGTGTAACAGCTTTCCAGCGGGAAAGCACCGGGATCCGACGCAATTCCGACAGAAGTCTACAAGCACGGCGGGCCCCGGTTTGATGACAGGGCTCACAGCACTCATCCAGGAGATGTGGTGCCAAGGAAAAGTTTCCTCAGGATTTCAAAAGACCCGACCGTCGTCCATCTATACAAGCGGAAAAGGGGAACCGGCATTCTGTGATAATCACAGAGGCATCTCGTTGCTCAACATCGCCGGGAAGGTCTTCAACCCGTATTCTCGCAATGGTTTGAACGGTCAACTAGAGCAGGGCCTGCTCCCGGAAAGATAATGTGACTTCCGCCGACACCACGCAGCAACCGATATGATCTTCGCCGCTCGCCAGGTACGACAGAAAGTGCCAGGAGATGCCAACCTACCTCTACACTATCTTTATTGATCTGTCGAAAACCTTTGACACGGTGAATTGTGACCGACTGTGGAAAATCATGCTGAAATTCGGCTGTTCTGAACGGTTCAAGCACATGTTGCGTCGGCTTCAAGATGGGGCAATGGCGCACGTCACTGACAACGGAACGGTATCCGAAGCATTTGCAGTGACCAACGGAGTGAAGCAGGTTTGCACACTCGACCCCCACCATCTTCAGTCTCATGTTCTCTGCTATGCTGATGGACGCCTATCGGGATAAGCGCCCTGCGATCCGCAGGGCATACTGAACTGACGGGCACCTTCTCAACAGTCGGCCTATGCAGGCTCCAACGCGCGCGTCTACGACTACAGTCCATGACTGGCTCTTCGCGTACGACTTGGCCCTTAACGCCGTTATGGAGGAGGACATACAAAGGATCACGAACCTCTTCGCCACAGGCTGCGCCAATTTTGGATTAACAATCAGTACAGCCAAAACGGTTGTCATGCCCCAGCCGCCACCCAGCGCGGAATACATTGTTTCCCGAATCACAAGTCACAAGCACGCCGGATCAACACCGCCAATGCCCAAGCCCTGCCAACGTGCTGACGCAGTCAATGCACATTCCACGCGCGAATCGGTCTGGTCTGACCTCTTCAAAATAAATGCAACCACAATCCCACAACATAAACTTCTGCATCATCTGCCTCAGACCCCCTCAACCACTTCATCAATGCACCGCCACCGAAAATCACAGACACCATCCTCCCTCCCCCAGTCGTTGCCCCACTCCCGCAACCTTAGTGGCCACCTCCGACTACCTTCCATCTACCACCTGCTACCACCACAAACACCACCACGCCCCCCATTACCAGCGATGGGGACTCGCTACTAACCTGTCCTCATTGCGATCGTACATTCACCTCACACATCGGCCTGATCGATCACACAGAGACTGGCGAAATAGTGCCTGGAGCACAAAAACACCGCAGAAACCAGCACCTCCAATGTCCTCACTGCCCCCGCTCATTTACTCAACGCATGGGCCTGATCAATCACATGCGCATCCACGAAAGTGGACTCCACCACGATGGCAACACATTTGACACATATTTTGTACCCATAACGCGTCCTCCAATGAGTGCAATTACTACTACAAGCAGCACAACGCCCGCAGACTCAGGACCTTCCGACTCCTCCTGTCCTCGTTGTCAACGCACATGCACATCACGCATCTGACTGATAAATCACGTGCTAATCTATCGCAAAGAGACAGATGAACCCGGGCCAGAATCACCAACATACACCCGCCGTACCCAACTCAACTGTCCGCACTGCCCACGCACATTCACACACCGCATGAACCTTTAAGGTCACATGCGTCTCCATGAAAACCTGCGGTAGAACACTACATCTCTCCTCATCACGCAACACCACAAGAAACATGCTCGCAGTCTGCATAGCTGATTAGGAGTCAAGTATGATCCTCGGCTCTTTCTCCACGTGACTCCTCTGTTTCGTGTGTGATCTGAGCTTGAGAATATCACAGGGCGATAAGAGCCGTGGGTTGAAAGGTTTCCAACTGAAAATTACACTCAGACCTCGCAGTCATTCCAACTAGTGTTGTGTGGAGTGGCTGACTGATGGTCTGAGAGTCAGGCTGCGATGACTACATCTTAACGTGACATAAGGCTATCTCACACATGTGAGGTGCAAGCCGTTCAACCTCTTGTTGTGTGAAATCCTGGTGAATGAGTATGGAGGACCAGGTCATGTAAGTAGTACGCGTAGACGGGGTAACGAGCAGCTGCGCCCACTTCCGCATGAGACAACTGACAGACTCAGACCATGGTGATGTTTAACGTTGTGGCCGGATATATTTACCCATCCTGGAATTTAACCGTAAGGCCGCCTTTTTTAAGCGTGTGGGGTGGTTCATATTCCTGCGTTTTTTAGACGGCCGTAGAAGGCATCCCTACCGAATCATTGCCCGTTCAGACACAATTGGCCGCATCGGAACTCCTACATGGGATTTTATAGATGACTTCGGCCCCTCGAATTATCCGACCATGTCTCTAGGCTAAGCACAAGATATTTCTAGAACTGGAGGCCACTGATGTCTGGAGCAAGTTTTACAAGTGCATTTTGCCATGAAAAGATGGTTCCATTCCGGAAAAACATAATTAAAAATATAGTTCACTTTTACTAGATACGCTTCTCTGGACAAGCTGCTGGCCAGAATGCATGTCTTAGAGATCAGCTGGTTATGCCCACGATGAAAGTAAAGGATCAGTTAGCTTGTATGTGCATTTGGAAACAAATAAGTGTAAAGTGTCCACTGAAAACTATTTTGATAATAAAGCTGTTCCCTATAGGCCATTTCTGGTTTATTCTTTCCGTTTTTCATACATGTATAATTCGTAGAACTAAGCCATAATTTTCGGATAGACTAGGCGAAAGGCCAAAAGTAGTTGGATCAATGGAAGTGCCTTTTATTTCATGAGAAAATGCTTTGATCAAAGGAGGGCTAGTATCTCGCCGAGGGTGATGAAGTTGAAACAGATGGGCTGAAACACACTGGTAGTGTAGGGCTGTTTGGGGTCTCCGCTGTAGAGATTTGCTGATTCTGGTAGAATTGAGATGGACAGAGAAATCATGCCTTTTTTACGAAGACCATGGTTGACAAACGGAAACGAAATATCGTTCAGAGACTACTCTCTCAAACATGGGAATCCTCCGAACATTTTTATAAATGGATGAGACAGCCGGAACCCACATATACGTCGGAACAGGTGCCAAAATAGAATACCTGGGTTCAACTGTGATATCTAGAATGCAATTTGACATTGGGTCGAGGTTGCTGTTCAAACTGTTGCAAAGGGGAATTCCAGAGTTTGAGGCAGTTCGACCGTCAATTTTGACGATGTCAAACCTAGGTTCTACATCAGGGTGGTGCAGGGACGGTGAATTGCACCCGGTTCCATGCCAGAGACAATAAGAACGGAGGTGGGAGATAGTTAGAGGCCCACGCACTGTGGAACAATACCAAAAGAACACGACAACAAAAGAGAGGGGTGGCTCGGAACCCAACTGAGTGCGAGTGCCATAAGGGTCACAGTAATAAGGAGCCATTGCAGCCTGACTCTCAGTCCACCAGTCAGTCACTCCACACAAAACACACATTGGGCTGACCACGTGGTCCGAGTTATCCCGTCAGATTGGCAACCTTCCAAGCCACGTCTTTCAGCGCACTGTGATAGCTTTCGAGCACGTCACGTTGCTTATAGGGAGGAAAATGCACTAAGCCGTCGATTTTACTCTTTCCCCACCCCCACAAACAGACCACTGTCCGAGCCGGTCAGTTGTTTGATGTGGGAGTGGGCGCATTGGCTGACGGATCGGTGTACCGTCTTCGCGCGCCACAGCACGACCTGACCCCCATAACGCTCACACCAGGATTCACTTAATACGGGGAATATGGAGCCATCGCCGTCTGACTCCCAGACCCCTTATCAGTCACTCGACGCACACAACACATACACTGGGCTGACGGCGCGATTTGGTGTAAGCGTCATATTGGCAGCCTTTCAAGCCAAGGTTTCGAGAAAACTGGGATATTCTCAGGTACGTGATGATGTTGAGGGTGTTGTCGATGTATTTGTGTATGTAGTGTGTGTTGATATGGCTTAGCATCCGGTGGTTTTACCGCAGGTTTTCGTGGAGGTTTATGCACCCTAATAGGTACATGCGGTGTGTAAATGTGCGGTAGCAGTGAGAGCTGTCGAGGTTGGAGCGTTGATTATATGTTGGAGCCCCAGGCACTGGTTCACAAGCCTCCGTGCGACGGATTCGCAGGTGAACAACCAGCCCGATGAGTGAGTTGAATTTGCGGGCGCAGTGAGGGAAGGAGAAATTGGGAGAGACTGGGAGATGTCATTCATGGTAGTGGGGGTGGCAGTGACTGTAGGAATGGCAGGAGCGGTGGGTGTGCATGGTGTATGGGTTCTGTTGGCATTGCGGTTTATTCCGCTGTCATGGATGCGCATGATGCAGAATAGGCCTATGTGATAAGTGAATGCGCGAGGACAATGAGGGCATTGGAGGCGGCGATCTCTGCTTAAGATTGGTGCTCCGGGCACTGGCTCACCAGTCTCTATACGAAGGATAAGCAAGTGACCCACCAGGCCGATGCGTGAGGTGAATGTGCGGCCGCCATGAGGACAGTTTAGGACGAGCCCCCATCGCTACTGGTGATGAGTATTAAAATTTGGTCTCTATGATGGTTGGAGTAATTGAACGGAAACCAGCGGTGAGGAGGGGAGTCCGAAGGAATGCTGGCAGAATTGGACGCAGAAGTTAGAATCGTCGGATTGTTGGTGCATGGCGTCCGAAGATGTCTGACAAGGCCAATTCGCGCACAGAAGGTGCGTTGAGAGCGCGGGCATGTTGGAAGGTTCTGGGCATTAGCGGTGTTGGTCCGGGGCGCTGGTGACTTTCGTGCCGATCATTTGGTCTTGACGGCGGCGATCCTGTTGGCTTCGTAGATTGCTGCCCTGTCTTCACTGTCCTTCTTCAAGCAGGTCGATTCCGGTTGATGTCCTCCAAGGTCACCGGGTTGCTCTGCCGTTTCCTCAGGGAAGTCTTCAGATTGTCCTTGTAGCGTCGTACTTGAACCCCTTTGTCAACAAGAACCCATAGCGACATCTCAATAGAAGAGTTGTTTGGGTAATCGTTCTTCGTCCATCCTCACAATGTGGCCGGTCCAGTGAAGTTGCAGTTGTTTCAGCTGAGCATAAACGCCGAGAAAGGCCTGTTTGTTCCAGCACATCCGTGTCCGGTATCCTGTCTTTGCCATGGCAGCTATAGTATTCTGCGAAAGGCAGCTGAGGTGAAAGTAGTTGAGCGTCCGCGTCTTCGGGGGACACAGCATGACATGGACTTCTTAAAGCAAACATCACGATTTCCAAAACCAAGGAGCAAGAAAGATCCATCCACTTCTGACTCCCAGTTCACTGATCAGCCATTCAACGCACAACACACATTGGGCTGACGGCGTGGTCTGGTGTAAAGCGTTAGATTGGCAGCCTCCCAAGCCACGGTTTCAAGGAAACCATGATGGTCTAAGGTAGTTGATAGTATATGTTGGTGGAGGTAGTGTGCGTTGATGTGTTCTAGCCTACGGTGGTTTACCGCAGGTTATCGAGGAGATGCATGTGGCCTACTAAGCCCACGCGTTGTTTGAATGAGCGTGGGCAGTGCGATCAGTTGAGTCAGGTGCGGTGGGTGTATGTCGGTGCTCCTCGCACTGGTTTGCCGTTCACTTTACAATAGATCCGCAAGTGACCAACAGGTTGATGCGTGAGGAACAGGTGCGGTAGGTACTGAGACTGGGGGGGGGGGGGGGGTGTTGCGCTGCTTTTAATAGAGGGAGCGCTGGAGCCTGCGGGGTTGATAAATTTTCAATATATTTTAGGTGGGATGGTAGGGATGCCTCCTATGACCACTTAAATACCACACGGAAATAGGAACTGCCTCACCCACTAAAAATAGGTGATCTTACGGTAATTTCCAAAGATGAGTAAATGCACCCGTGTCCTAATGCTGACGCACCTTAACGTTAACCCTTACTCTCCACATGAACCAAACCGCAACTGTGACTGTTAACTCAAAATTTGACCTAAACCTAACCTGCACATTAATCCTAGACATAAGATTTCCTTGGAATTTTGCACAAAGCGACACGTATTCCCTTTCACTTATCCTGCATAGGCGACCATACAAGACATCCTTACCAATGCTTCCCGCATCCGTGTACAGAGGCAGTAGTTTGCGTTGACCAGGAACACACTTGTCTGGGAGAAACCTCGTATTGTCGGCACCTGCACAATAAACATAAGAATACCAATACCGGATGAGGCGTGCATCGAAAATTCACACGGAAAAGCGTACTCCAAGAGAATGTGATTAACATGCACTAACAGAAGCATAACCAGCTGTTTTTTATAACCTTCTAACTGTTAAAGGTCGGCCCAAAACTGCACTAAATGTCTAAATAACAGAAACGTGCCCACAAAAACAAGTATAAATAGTACCAGTACTAGGTTATTTGGATACTAATAGTACATGGGGTAGCCAATGAATCAGTGTGTGCCAGAATAAGCTCGGGAAAGTTCAAGACATATCTACTCACATTCCCTTGCATCTACCTGCCAGCTGGTAGTCAGGGTTATAATTGGCTGAATGAAAGCATAATAAGCGCGAAACAAACTGTATCAATCTACCCATATTCGATGTCATGTCTCCATCTGCAAGTATAACTTGGCCGACTTCAACCTGGTAATAAGTTGCCTTTTCGTGACCTTTGCCACCCATACGGAGGTTGTTTGCTTCAGGAAGCCACTAGATCGGTATGCGCCTATTCCTGTTTGAATAAATACCCGATTTGCAGCGACAGAAAATGACAGGTGCTGAGGCACTGATGAACTTCGGTTCGATAAAGAACTTTTGACACATCTGCTTGGCCCAGTGTGTGAACTGTCTGCGCCATACTCGAGCGCTTATTTTTGTTTCCAGTCCCAGCTGGTTGTCAGGATTATGATTGGATGAATGAAGGCAGAATAAGCCCGAAACAGACTGTATCAACCAACCCATATTCTCTGTCGTGTATCCTCTCTACAATTATAACTTGGCCGACTTTGGCCTGGTAATTGGTTGCCTGTTCGTGACCTTTGTCACCAATACGAAGCTGCTGCGAGGCCCATAAATCGGCGTCCGCCTATTCCTGGTTGAATAAATAGCCGATCCGTAGCGGGAGAGAATGACAGTCGGTGAGACCATGACGAAGTTCAGTTGAATGGAGTGCTTATGATCCATCTGCTAGATCCGTCATTAAACATTTTGCTTCGTACCTTAGCACATGCTTGTGTTTTTTTTGTCACAAATGTTGGTCACGAGTATGAAAGACTGAATGAAGGTAAAATAAACTGAAAACAGTTCTGTATCAATCTACCCGCATTTTCTGTGATCCCTCCTGTCTGCAAGGATAACTTTTCTCTCAACGTAAATTAAAGGAAAAAAGGTGGAAACATATATTTTATTTTTCAGTATTCAGTTTTTCTTATCGATTTTCCAATTCGGATTTGCAAATCTACGTGCTTTGATGCCCCTAAAAAGGAGCAAAAGGGTCTACAGGTAATACTTTGTTTTAATTTCCTGAACGTGTTCTGGCCTTTGCGAAGCCTGAATAATTTTCTGCGAAACGGCCCTGCACAAAGCATTTGGTGAAATATTTTTGTGTGATCTAGTTTCCGAATATGTCTAACTAAGAAAAAAATTTGACAGAATATCAACAATGTTTGCAATATCATACGGCCACCCTGTTATGCATTTGCAATCTTAAAAGGAGGTCAAGGAGTAAACACGTACCCAGATAGATGTCAGCGGAATACCTCATTAAAACACTTTTAAAGGTGGTATCTTATAAGAAACAGTTGGTTGATTATTCTAAGGCATCTTTCATTGTGAACCTTCGTTGTGGACGATCCCTTTACTCGGTGGCGGGTTTTTATGTTATGTTATTTGACCAAAACGACCACCGGCATTAGAAATCATGTCCAAGAACGCATTTAGTCTGTAAATGCTTCAAGGTAATATCATATTTTTGAGGTTTTGAAAAAAGCATTGAACAGAATTGATATTTCCCTGCAGTACTCTGAAAAACTGAAAATCGTGAAGAAGTTACCTTTTTTCATGAAAGACTTGAAACCGGACGTATTCTAGCACTATATGTACATAAAAAATTTGACGGAAGAAACATTCTCTGATTATACACAAATTTTAATATGCACGATAACACCGCACAGTTCTTTTCAATTTTTAACATCACTAACCAGTCTGCCAACCTGTAATTTTATGAACAAATTCCTTCCTGTGACGTGAAATACCAGCTGATTCAAACAAAAACCAATTTTTTAAAGTCAATGGCATCTCAAACAATGAAAAACGGAAGAAAATACACCCAGCTCATGTGAAACCGTGATTGAATCTACAATCAAACTGTGATCTAATTGCCAGTGTCCATAATGAAAAATTGCCCCTAGCTTCGAATTACAAACTCCACTAAATGAAGAGTTTCAAAAGGTACTTCACTTGTGTTGGTAACGTAGTCAGATTTTTCCTATTGTCAGGCATTTTGCAAATTAAAACGTTAATTTTATTCACTTAGATTGATTTAAGAGGTTTCCGGAATTCGCCCCCTTTCGAAAAATCAGTTGGCATTTCTAAACGACCTAATACTACATTTAATATTTGTTTGATATTTTTTGAATTTTTCTGAAAGTCATTCATTATTATTGCAAAGTTTTGGGTCTATTTGTTTGGGCCGGTTGGCGGTGAACCCAAGCTTTTGAAAGCTTCGACGCTTTTCATGGGATAGTTCATCTACAATGTATAATTTCGAGGCCATTTTAGGCGCGGGATACGATGCACTACTCCAGATTGGTGCTCGGAAAATTATCGGCCCTTACTGCATATGATTTGATGGTCGTTTTAGTTTACCTGGAAACATAAGTTGTTAGTCTCGCAGCAGTGCACTTGATTCCTTTGGAAACGGGCTGAGTAGTAGTAGAAGCTGGCTGCGAGACAGATACACAGTTATCGCCTGCGGCGGTCCATACCTTGGAAGCTGTAATGAGGTTTATTTCGAAATGGATGAGGTACTTGCCTATGCCTGGGGCGCAGCTGCTAGGCCGAATAACGCAATAATCAGTCATCCATCTGTTGATGGACAAAACAATTCTGACGATCAGTGAAATCTTAGTCGTAGTGCTTCGCCACGTTTCTGCTTGTCAGCTTATAGCTAGCAACCTTAATTTGTCCACCGTCACTCTAGTCTTAAACTCTACAGTTTGATATGAAAAGAACCTTAAACCTTATTCTCCGCATGAACCAAACCGCAACTGTGACCGTTACCTCGAAATTCAACCTAAACCTAACCCGCACATTAATCCTAGACATAAGATTTCCTTGGAATTTGGCACAAAGCGACACGTATTCCCTTTAACGTATCTTGCATAGGCGACCATACAAAGACATACTTAACAATGCTTCATGCATCCGTGTACAGAGGCAGTAGTTTGCATAAATGCTGAAAATGCCTGTTCGTTCCAGCACATCCGTGTCCGGTATCCTGTCTTGCCATCGCAGCTTGAGTTCCCCGTCTCCGCTTAATACAGCAGCGTCGGCAATACGACAGCTTTGTACATCTTGAGTTTGGTGCTGAGGTGGAGAATGTGTCGATTCCAGATCACGTTCTGCATGCGTTCAAAGGCTTGGCTGGCTTTGCCCTGACTTGCCAAGTGGTCATACCAACACCTAAAGCACCAAGGTAATGGATCACAGTACAGCATCAGCAACTCACATGCTTTTCGTCGAAGAATTCAACGTCTTATTGTAAGTCCTGATGAATGCATTCTATCCTTTTTATGTGGTTGCTCTATTTTGATCAATACCACATAACCTGGCAATTGAGAGCGAAGCTCAATGCCTAGATGAAAGGCCAATAGACATTCCAACGCAGCACTTGCCGAGCTAGTCTTACAACGTCTAGAAGAAGCTGTGGTTCGAAATCCCAGCTTGAAAATGTGGATTCGCTACGTAGATGATACCTTCGTTGTCATTTACAACTGCGAAGTGGAACGGCTGCATAAAAGTCTTAATGGTGTCTTTCCTGCTATAAAATTCACTCGTGAAGGAGCAACAGGCGACACCCTCCCATTTCTCGACGTCACAGTGCAAAGATTGAGTGATGGCAAGCTCGCAACCAGCATCCAAAGAAAAGACTTCAATGTCGAGCAAGCATCCTGCGGCATACAAATGAAGCTGCGTTCAATCTCGTTTTCACCGCCCCTTTCGGTACTGTAACAGCGAGCATCTACTTAAAAATACCTTGCCTATTTATACCAAATATTCCGATTTAACGTATACCCGATGAGATTATTGAAAAACTGTCTCCGAAGTCACAGACAACCACACAATCAGTGGTCTAAGGGAGAATTAGTACCAAGGAAAGCCAATTCATTGCCATACATGCTGGGCCTTTCGGAAACGATCGCCCGACAATTAGACCGATTTGGCATCTGCATCACTCACAAGACAGCGTCCTTACGACGGGCAACACTATAATGTGTTAAAGATCCCGTGACCAAAGAGCAGCAAAACAATTTTACTTACCGCATTTGTATGTGCGAATGGCTCTTGCGCTTACGAAGCCCATGCAGGCCGACGACTCGGGACCCGCATAAATGAACACAAACTGGCCTTTCGACGACGCGATCCCTTGTGTCTCGTGTTTGCACATGCCGTTGATTGCGGCCACCGCTTCAATTGGGAGGGCACTGAAGTGGTCGCAAATTCACGCAAATTCCTCGAAGCTTGGCGCTCCAACACAAACAGTATCAACCGCCACGTTGATCTGGATGTGCATTACGAAGGTCTGCGTGCACGGTCCACTGACTTGCACCCACCTTAAAATCAAAAACTGCTTATCCGTGCCCAGCCAATTGTAAACTCACTGAATCTGCATCTCCCGCCATGTGACTTGCTATCGAAACTCTTGCACCCCTCCCCTTACATGCGACAGCTATCGTAACAGGATTCACGACCCCCCAAACACCCCATGGCATCAGTCTGTCGGTTGGCACTCTGTGCCCCTAAACCCTCCAGCGTGACAATCCCAACTCTCACTTCTCATTTCGTCTGATGACGGGTTAGTGTAACCAGCTAAAAAATTCACGGAGTTAACCTCAATTTTCCGACGAGCCTTCTTTCTTCATTTTCATCTCGGAATGCACACTACCTCAATTATCCAGGTTTTAGCGTACGGAATGCTCGAGCCCCATTCGTTCGCATATTACGCATAATTAAGTACAATTGTCCAAATAGTGAGCCCTGAGCACATTGTTCTGTCTGTTTTCTACAAAGACCTAGCATAATTTCATTCTAAATTAATTAAAACAATGTAAGGCGTGCTTTTATAATTGATTCCGGCAAACAACGAGCGTTACTGCATCACTCGTAAGGTAGTCTTAAGACAAATTATGGGAAAATTATATATACGCTGAGAGAGGTTTTAATAAAATCCTCACTATCCGCCGCAATGACTTCTCGTGAACGCTTTTTGGCCATTTGGGCAGGAATATACTGCCTAGAAAACGTAGTTTTTGGGAGAAAGCATCCCTTCCCATCCAGTAACCTACGAAAATAATTTGCGTTTTTGAATAATCTGAAGTTTTTGGAAGCTTATATAGGCAAAATTTGCTTTTGCTGAAGGATTATTTTCCTGACTTTTAAGTCATTGTCAACCTGTTCATTATTTCCTTTCATAAGAAGTAAACATCTACAAATGAGACTGCATGCAGTTTTGTATGTCCGCAAAATTATAGCCGGGACAACAGTTTAAATAAAAACAAGTGCTGAATTGCACTTTTCGGCTATCCTTGGCCCTTCAAACACCGGAGCCTAGTCGTCATAAAAAAATTGACTGTCGCAAGCACCCTGCCATGTTTAGCATATTTGCGGCAAAAACTGGTTTGATTTACCAAGTAAATTTTGATCGAAAAATGTATTTTCAAAATTGCCTTGAACTTGCAATTTTAGGTCAAATTGGTTTTTTATCGACATGACTATCAGCGCGATATTAGTAGCATAAGCTTATTTACAACTTTTGTAGAATATTTTAGCAGATGTGAATGATTATTTTGATCCACTTGTAAAAAAACTCGGCGTTCTTGGTGTTATATTAAACCGTATTTGCAAAGGGAAGGCTTTAGTACAGCCAATGCTCCAGCCAACTGAACTACGAGGCTTCAGAGCTGCATCCCTGCCTTGCTGGCGTGTGTTCGAATCAAACCAAGGCCGCCGAGATTTTCACAAGTGGATCGAACGAATCATTTAAATCTGCCAAAATCCTCTACTTATTAATTGTGCCTGGTAGTTTTCTGGTGGATTCTAGCCTGTTTGCTTAAGAAATAATGCTTTCGTAGTCAGTTTACTGTATCAGAATTGGTGTATTACATACGCTGCAGTAAGTTCGGTGTGTAGAACTTGACCCAAGTGTGATTACACTCATGGCTGCCGGTGGGGCCTCGGAGATCAGTTGGCTAGAGGGTTGGCTGAACTTAAGCCTTCCCCTTGCCAGCGTGGGTACGAATCCCACTGAGGCCGCCGAGTTTACCCAAGTGGGTCAAATGAATTCATTGAATTTGTTTGCTAGAAACCACAAAGCACTTTGATTATAGATGCGTTCAGTAATTCTCATATATAGTTTTAACGCGGTAAGTTACTTTTCTGCATTTAAGGCACCACTACTCCACCAGACACACTTGATCTCTCGAGGATGAACCAAAGAGAAATCATCGCTTCACATCGCATCACATTAACACGAGGATTACCTGTAGTTGCCTGTCAACCACACCCTATAAATACTACGCAACTTATGCCCCAAGTACCCTTTACTACAACTGCCTCCCACGATGAGTTCGACAGAGAAACCGAAACGACAGACTAATAAACACCATGCTCCAGGGATCCCCTCTTCTTCTTTTTTTCTTTCTTCTTCTTCTTCTTCTTCTTCTTCTTCTTCTTCTTCGAAATGACAATTTTAGTTAATTTTATGCCCGAAGATAGCTGTGGGAATGAAAGCGTTCCGGAGTATTATGACGAAGTGACGATCACCGTTCAATTTACAGGGTGTGCTCGTTCGATTGTGCCTTGAGGCTTAACGCAAAGCCCACACAGACAATCGCATAGCCACTAGTAACATATACAGTCTCCCATGTCTTTCTTGGTGCCCTATTTTCTACATCCGAAAGTCTTCCCAAGGGTGAACACGATCAGGAAGCTCCCAGGCGCAATGAATAAGAAATTCTGGATAAGTATCCTTCTGATAAATGCGCAAAGGTCTGAAAACCTTCCCACTGTGGGGCTGTTTACAGAACCTAACCTGAAGTTCCAAAGCCACCGTTATTAAGACCAAACAGTATCTCAAGTACTTTAAACTGACTTACGTGGCTTTTTGAAGTCGTTGCACATCCTGGGTGCACAGGTCGGTATTCCGTAGCACTGACTGTAGCCTAAAAACTGACCAAAAACTCCATCGTCCGACCAAGGCAGCCTGGTTCATAACGCGCATGAGCCTAAAACAGTGGTTACAAGGCTCGGACAGAGGGAGAGAGAAAGAGGACGCAGTGAAGCCTTAACTGCTGAATGGCTGCATGGGCTCCTTTTATCTGTGGCCTCTATGGCACGAAAGTTTATCTGTCACTGTCGACGACGCACACCGTGTGTTCAGCAGCAGGGCTTGCGCAGGGACGGTGATTGGAGACTGATACAGTTTACAATGAAAGTAGACTTGCGCTGCATTAACTTAACTCTCTCATTGGCCCGGTGTGGTGACCGAGTCAAGAGTTTCGGGAGTGGGAGAGAGCATAGATGCCTGGAACCGCGTGAGCCTCGGCGTACCCCCAAACACTTACCCGGAATTCAGTCAGGCTGCTAATTCCCAACTGACGCCTGCCTGGCCAGCGCACCCGCTGCGGGGCCGGCTTAGGGAACGTGTGACGTCAAGGCTGAACTCACAGAGAGCAGACGCAAATCGTGTTTGACATAAAAACGTACTTTTAAGGTTTGTCAGTCTTTGCACCTGCACCCAAATTTTGGCCATCTTTAAACTGGCTCGTCATCATTTAAAAGTCATTGGGAGAAGAGAGAGAGAGATAGGACGTGTGTGGTTTATGCCACGCGAGTCTGCCTTTCAGTAAACTACTACACGCTCAGGTCACCGATGCTGCGCCATATCAGCATTCTCGACAGTCAAATTGGTCATGGGGTCGAGAACCTGAGGTGTTGGCAAAAATCGGTCAAAGCCACGGTTCGGCATGCATGTGTACTGTCACGTCAGATTCTGGTTAATGGATCTTGATCCCAGGTCTTGTTCCTCTCTTGGAAAATCAAAAATTAATGCCTGGCTGTTCCTAATTCTCAAAAAACCTTACGTGTCTTTATAGATGCTCCCGGTAAGTGAAGTTGTCTGCAATCGACGTTACTTTGCTGTTGCAGGATTTACTAGTGACATCTCTTAAAGGGTTATTTTATTAATGATGTTAATAATGAGAGAAGAAATTCGAACTCTGCCCAAAATGACCAGACTTTCTAGAAATTTCGAAATAATCGTAGAATTTTGAGAAGTCTATATTCATTAATGGGGCCTACTTGGCTACAATAAGCATCGGAAAACTTTTCCTTTCTTAACTGTGAATAGCAGGATGCGTTTGACTATGAATAGTCGCTTTAAGTCAGCAAAAGAATTTGCCTGATCAAAGGTATAAACGAAGGCTCTAACATGTTTTCCAGAGTGGGATTACTTCAACCTTCAGCAGGCTCGATCAATAATCGCTTAATATTGCACAAGGAGTTTTGAATTGAACTGTTCAATGCAAGTGGGTATGAAAACCGCAATCAGCATTGTTTTTCGCATAAATATCAAAGGCGTGCAAACTTGACAAAACGAACTTTTTACAATCCCTAAGGCCAACTGGCAGATCAATCGTCACATTCTCAATGATATTATATTTTGACAAGGAATAAAAATTAAACCCACATCAACGAGTACAATTGCTAGGAAGATGATCAGTGCTGCCAAGCACTCTTTATTGACAGACAAGTGGGATGCATTAACGACTGGAATCGCCAATTGTACTCATAAAACATCGGGAAAATAAACTTTCAAACGATACATTGCACGGAAACTTGGACAAGCACGAAAAATCTAATTTTATAAAACTTTACTGCACACATCTTAGTGCAATTTTTGACTTATCACGACTCAGTATTCTTTGCTATGTTCAACCACTCTGTCGAAATGCTGGGTTATGGTTAGAAACAAATACGGTTTTATACTGAAACCCTTGAATCAACTAAAGAAAACGAAACCGTTAACAAAAGCGACGAAGAAACGTGGAAGCAAAAACGCATCACAGTAAAGTCCATTTTCCTCCTGCATCTTCTCAAACCAACAACCAGGCAGATCGAACTGGAATTGCTTTTTCAAACAAAATTACACTATGCGCCCGCGGCACTTGGATAAATTTACCCATTATGGTTTATAAACTTTCCTCTTAGTTATAAATGCCATTTCAGCTCTCGTTTAATAGTATTTCATAGAGCCGACTAAAGTTCTGAATGATATGCTGACAATACAACCTACAGCCTTCGGTGTATGTCTTTGCAGATAAATGAATTTTGCATAAAGGTAAATAAATTTTTCAACGGAGGAAGGGCTTTTCATTTATTCCTGACACAGACGAAGAACACTGGATTAATATCTGTGTTCATTGAGACTGCTCATGCGCGTTTAAAAATATTTGTTATACTGTTCTAGTCCCTGTTTTCCCCTTTTTTGCATTTAAGCATTGATATTTTTCATGTTGAAGCTTTTTCTTCTCTCAGACACTTGTTCTGATTGAGCTAGCATTTTGCGGAAGCATCCAAAAAGTGTCAATTTCATTGTTCTAAGATCCACGAATGATGCGAATTTTCGACCATTAGAATATTCTGAACTTGCAGTACTTTTTCCATACTGTCGAATAACGTTTGTAAGATCCCGTTCTCACGCCTCTTTTCCTTTGTGTGTTCCGCAATCGACTTCTTCATCGTTTGCCAGACAGACATTTTCATGTACTCTGCTAAATATGTTTGTTCGGCAGTCTCAGACTTAACATTCGGCACGTGGTCTATTCACCGACCGGTTGCTGAAATGACCTAAAAGTGCGATATAAGTCAGCTATTCCCACCGAAGTGAGCAGGGTCAAATGCCCTCTTTATGCTACTCCGAAATGGCTGAGTTTGTTGTCGAATTCTACGGTGGACTTTCATTGAATGCCTGACCTTATTTTGTTCATCACCAAGCTGGATTCGCCAACGTTTTTGAAGAACTGGGTACAAAACGGGACTGTTTACTTGACGGAGTTCGTATGCTGCGTGACGGATGCTAAGAAATAGTGTTTTATGCATCCAGTGTCGAAAACGAGAAAAAATTGAGAATACATTTGACTTTTAAATGGGCGAAGTTATCGCAATTCAACTTGCCGCGGAATTGGGAGTTTTAAGTACCAGGCGATTGTGGGCGGTGCACGGAGTTGAGTGCTTTACAGAGGGTGCTTTCTAATATGATTTTGCATGTTTTTGTGGAGACCCGTACGTACGAGCAGCAGCTGACTTTCCTCATGATATTTTGGTTAAAATTCTGAAATATATTTTTGATTTAAAGAATTATGTAGTAAGGGTTATAATAATGAGTATTTTAACCTAATCCAAGGACGTCCACTCATAACCGAACGGCAGCATTTGGATAATCAATTTTTTATCGCATTTTAGATGAACATCACTCCATAAAAAATTGATCGATTACGCAATTTGACACTTCGTGCGTTCCTTTTTAGTTTTTCGGGCAAGAAATTAATATGCGGTCCAACACAGGGAACAAACGATTGATCAGCGTGTAATACGCGGCCGTATTACACGCCAACCTAACCCTTACTCTTTCCCTGGTGTTTGTCAGCGCTGGGTTCGTAGGGTCACACAAAATACCACTGGCCTTAGGAACACCGAATTACAGGGTCTTATTGAAACTTTTCAAGCAACACAATTGTAGGGTCTAATTGTGGGGTCTAATTGAAACTTTTCAAGCGAAACAATTGTAGGGTCACACAATATACCATTGGCCCTTAGAACCACTGAATTACAGGGCTTAATGTAAACTTTTCAAGCGAAACAATGTTAGGGTGTTGCAGCAGTTTTAACACTTATCGGTTTTATTGTGGTTGTGAAAGATTGCGCAGAGTCGGCCTTATTCTTGCCCCCATCGAGGTTCAATAAAAAGGTAGGTCAGATCGGTAGAAATGACCTCCTGCAAAGTGGATGGCGAGCCCTAAAGCCATAGGCTGCCCCCAGGTCACACAAGATTCGGGCCAAAAACTATTCTACCACCCGACTAACCTGGCAACTAATGTTAACCCTGATAAATACAATGCATAGGGCTAGGTTGGTTCTCTCCTTTTGTTCATTTAACCCCAACCATGAGACCTATATTACTCGCTGACTTATATTTTGTAACTTGTATGGGGTTGCACATTGCGTTCTTGGCAGTTTTCTTCGAACTATGCCAAAAAAGTGTATAACATTACTATTTTGTCGCATTTCAGCATCGATTTGTTTCATTTTGAGGATTACTGACGACTAACACTCTTATCATGCCTGAGATGTTATCTTTCGGGACATCCCTGCAATCTGCGAAATAAATATTATTTTTAATAATTATTTCATGTTATCCAGCATTAAGTACTTATTAATGATAATCATTTATTTTGAGTAATGGCATGCTATTCGGTCAGCTATGGCATGAAGTATCGTTAGCGATCTACATCCTGAAAGTTAGCACGCAGATGTAATCAAGGAATCAATAATTTTGCAAGGTCGTTAGCTTGCTTACCATGAAGCACGTTAGAATGCCAACTTCATTGGCTTAAATGACCACTTCTAAAGTATACCCTTTTCGATTTAGGTTCGATCTTCCTCTTTATCGAAAATTTACATATAAAACCACGCATAAGATAAAATTTGTTACCTGGATTTTGTAATAAGTTGAGTTTTTAATAAATTTTCTGCTGCAAGAAAGAGTTCCTTTCGGCTTAAATAAATTTCGTAATTTTTTGATATTTAAAGGCCGTGAAATGTTGGTTCAAATTCATTTTATCCATGTATTATGCAAAATGGCTCATATCAATTGCGCGATCATTGAGCTCATATTTAAATCTTCATAATAAGACAGAGGAGTGTACGAACTTACTTACTAAATGATGAACAATTTGTCGGTTAAAACATTAAATACAAGTGAAAAAGCAGTTCGCGTTCAAAATATTTAGAAATTGAAAAAACATTGTGAAGCTATGGAATTCCAGTTTTGTGATCAAACAATTGGCAGAAGACACACGTTACTGCCAAAACTCGAGTAAAAGAAGTAATATATTTTGGTTCATTTTATTTACCAGCTGTCTGAATATGTAGGGACATCAAAATCACCTCTAAAATACCTTGAAATCCCAGCAGTCGCAAAAATTGACGCTAGTCCTCCTTTACCCACGAATACAACTTACTTGCCTTTTGACAGTAAATCACATACAATTGAGAATTTCTAGACTGAATTCCTCTTCGGAACACAGGATATTGTTATAAAGTTCGGGCAGAAAGATTGAGGAGCTGTCTCTGCCTCTCACTCACTCTCTGCACAGGCAACCGGAATTACATGGGTATTATGTTCTTTGAATATGTGTTGAACCGTGAAAAATCTATTAGTTATGGATTCCTTGAACGTAGCCGAAGATGACACCTGCGTTCATATCTTGTTCGGTCTAATACAGCACACATCTAACTGACTTTTTTTTCCAGTGCTGAAAGATAGAAAAAAATGCCATCGAATCCAGGACAACCTACGTTTATGCATATAGAGTAGAGGACATTCCGAACTGGACTTCAAATTGAATTTGAAAACGAAAGACAAAAAGTAAACTTCCGCGTTTGCTTGACTGAAAAATTATCGAATCCTGAGAGGTAAACTACAGGAATACTGCTAAGACACTGCAGTCTGTTCATCTCAGCAAAACTGATGACGTAGAACTTGAAGACAATTGTGCGGAGCTTTATACGATTTGCATCAATTATGAGCATATTCCGCGGACGTGGACGTTCATTTTTTATCGGAAATGAGGCCTCACGATTGAAGGAATATGTTTAACTGGAAAAACAGAAAATGCCAAATAAATCCATGCTAAGATATGTACATCCCAGAAAATTGTTTTAGAAAAATAAATTACAGTGCTTACATTTTTGGCAACCGTTTGAGAAAATTTGAAGTTGAAAAGTTTTCACTGTAATTGACTGGTGCACTAGCGCTGACGAGGCTTCATCTTCGTCAAAGACATACAAAGCTTTTGGGAAGGGCATTTCTCTTAAAAAAACTACGAATGTTATGTCGACAGTCGCATCTGGTAACTTCATTTTGTCTGTTGACTGCCTTCCGCGTTTTTAACCTCTGACCGGGGTCATAGCATGCAATCTTCTGAGAAGGTTCCTGTCGGCAAAATCAAACAAATACCCCTAAGCATACTCAACTGCCTCTACAGCAGTGAAAAATTGGATCAATTACATCGCATAGTTGTGGCTCAGTTTTAAAGGTCAAAGTCTCAACGAAGGTATATGGCTAACTACCACATCGAATACTACGCAATTCGTTGTAGGATATTTAAGCGCAAATTCTACCAAAAGCAATTTCCTTAGTTCTGCCTATGATGCGGCATTTAGTGAATTGTTTGCTGAATTAGGTTTACACACGTGGTTTTTTGCTTTTTCGACGCACTGTAGATGACCGATCTCGAGAAATTTCGTGATTGCAATTTAAGTGAAGAGCTGCGCGTACATATCGTCTTGTTTTTATGATATTTCGAATGCATTTGTGGCTCATAAAGTCTTTTATTAAGAAAACTGCATTGAATATCCGGTTTATTTCAGGG
Source organism: Schistocephalus solidus (assembly GCA_017591395.1). Lineage (NCBI taxonomy): Eukaryota > Metazoa > Platyhelminthes > Cestoda > Diphyllobothriidea > Diphyllobothriidae > Schistocephalus > Schistocephalus solidus. The sequence continues at coordinate 35,159 of WEDG01011358.1, forward strand.
ATACAAGCATGATTTAGGCGAAAATCGGAGGAATACGGTTATCGGAAATTACTCATGTTCGCCAATATAAGAATACAAAACCTATTGTTTACATGGTTTCGTTAAAGAACATTCATATATCTTGTTATTTAAAGAGAACGTAATGCTACGTTAATAGTTATTTTATGATTTAAGGTATTAATTAGCTACCAATTATTAATAATTAATGTATTTGCACTGGTTTCCAATAAATGGAAGATTTTCATGAACTTAGGTACATTTCACGACTTACGCAACTTACTTTAGATTGACTTTGAAACCTGGGAATTATAATTGCATAATAAAAAAAAACCCTCTAATTTGTAAAGGTTATACATTCACAATCAGTTATCTTATCTTGACTGCCTCCCTGGTTGAAAAAAGTTGCACATCGTAAAAAGGAATACAGTGTATTTTTGAGTTAAACATGGACACAGTTCTTTAAAGGCATCCAAATGACAGATTTTGAATAATCCTTAAAAAAAGAGGTATTCAGACCACACACAGCCCAGTGGTGACGGACGATTAGTAGAAGGAAAAAAACCGTTAAAACGCCCTGGATAATCTATGACCGTACAGCTAACATTCCGTCACTTTCATCACCTTCCTCGTCTTGACAACTGCCGATGACATCTGCATTCTGTGCCAGTGATGTGCGAGGCGGCCGCCTTCGACAACAGACACATCTAGCTTCTCGAATGCAGACGACTATCAGCGCGATCATCAGAGGCAGAGGCGTGAACAGGGATACAACCAGAGGCATCACAGCGCCGATGTCACCTTCCGGTTGAGGCATCGAATAGATCAGCACGAGGATAGCTATCCCGACATTTTGGATACCCGTCTCTATGGAGATTGTGAGGATTTCAGCGCGAGACCTTTGAAACAGGAAGGCGACAAGACCGGCGGTCAGAAAGCCAAGCCAGGGCAGGGCAGCCGCCGTGGGCAGGAGCAAAGATACTGACCCATCAGGACGTAGATGGGCAGGTTGACGTACGTACCGAAGCCTACCAAGATGACGATAAAAAGGACTGCCAGTGGTCGCAGAAATCGCCGGATATGAGCGGCCATCTTGGGTAGGCAGTATTTCACCAACATGCCAACAATGACGGGTATAACAACGTAAAGCAACTGAATAGCAATCTGGTCGTAGGGAATCCTTATCTGTTGTATGTCAAGGAAGAAACGGCCGTAGATAAACAACATCAAAGGCATCATACCTTTGAGAGAAAAAAACGTTCGATAAGCCAATGCAGCAAAGAAAATTAACATGAAAAGTAAGTGTTATTATTCAATGAGAAGGACTTGAATGCGTCGAGTCGGCGTAGGAATGAACATTCAACAAAAGCAGAATATCAATGCCAACAAAGACAAGGAAGACTGAAATGTCCATTTCAGGCTCATTAGCCGTCATCAGCCAGTCATACCCAACCCCAGATAGTGCCCCATCCGAGAATCGTACACACAACCTGTTAATCAGAATTCGAACGCTCTCAACCTTGAGCCACGGGCTCGCTGTCCTCCCGGTTAAGATCGAGAATATGTTGATTCTTTGATAAACGCTGACCAATCATAAACAGTACTTAATTGCCGCTATGCGGTTACTGGCCGGGCTTGAGGTTGCGTCCCAAGGCATGGCGGGACGAGTGAGATTCGTTGATGATCAGTGAGCGTTCATCAACGAATAAACCTTCATTAAAGGCATAACCTCAGTTGGTTTCTTGAGGAGTTTGTTTATGAAATAGAAGACACATGGTAGAGGCAAATAGAATTGAATTAAATTTTAAGATTATTGTGCATTTTTGAAGTGTCCCTCTCTAGTATGAGTGACCAAGCATTAGCACTTCTTACAGGGAATTTCGATACTCGACAGTTCGAACATCGTAGTCTGACGATGTCTACCGTGTGTTGCACACCATCGTGGTGCAGGCACGGTAACATGCGCGTGGATTAATTTTAAGTGAAAGTAACCGTGCGCTGCAGTTTACCGCACTCTCTCCTCCTCCCCACATGAGCACGGTGACAGAACAGATTAAAGAAGATCGGAGATTGAGGAGAGTGCATGGGGCTGGCGCTGCCGGAGCCGCCCCTGGGTGCACCACCACACCTGGCTCCGATCTTAAGGAGTGGGAATGCCATAAAAGCCTGACTCTCAGTCCGCCAGTCAGCCACTCCACCCAAAACACACATTGTGCTGACCCCGTGGTCCGAGTTATCCCGTCAGTTGGCAACCTTCCAAGCCACGGCTTTTAGTGCACCATGATAAGTTCAAGCGCGTCAGATTGTTTATAGTGAGCAGAACGCCCTGAGTTGGTCAGTTTTCTGATGCGGAAGTTGGCGCAGCTGCTGGTGACCTCGTCTACGTTTACTACGTACACGACCTGGCCCCCCAAACACAAGCACCAGGTATTTAACACAGCAGGGGGTTGAACGGCTCGCATCTCACATGTGTGAGATAGCCAGAGGTCACGTTAGGAAAGAGCCAGCGCAGCCTGACTCTCAGACCACCAGTCAACCACTCCACACAACACACATTGGACTGACTGCGAGGTCTGTGTTTAATTGTCAGTTGGCAACCTTCTAACCCACGGCATTTATCGCCCCGTGATATTATCAAGCTCAGATCACACATGCAGCAGAGGAGTCACATGGCTCTCAATCAGTTATGCAGACTGAGAACATGTTTTCAGTGGTGTTGCGTATGATCATGTGAGGCGTAGGGTGTAGGGTAAGTGGTATCACCTATCAGATGGCCTTTGGTCGCTCCCTTTGCCACCTACAGATGGTGAATGCTCCTGTGGCCACCTCTAACTGGTATCAAACTCTCACCTGGGGCTCCTCGTAGCTAGCCTACTCCCAGCGGCCTCACCCCGGTCAACCGTTACGACGGGTGGGCTAAACCAGGCGAAGGTCTCCGGTTTTGAGTGTGCCTCCACACCCGGTAAGTCTGACGCCCGAACTTCCCACCTCCCCACTCTCAAAAAGTCCTACGGTGGGGGTGACAGCAATCCCGTAGTCAGCCCAGGCTAACTCGGATCAATCTCCCAGTAACAAAACCATGACCCGTAATGGAGTTCGGCAGCCGTCTGGGATGTCCAAGCAGCCCTATTTAGGGATAGCACTGGTTGCCTCCTTGCGGATGAAGGGGATTGAAAAGGTGCCGTAAACAAATGCTGTATATCACGTCTTCTGCGGCCAGCTGCAGCTCACAGATCACAAAATATGCAGTCGTTAAACATAAACAAACAACAATACACTCGGCCCTATTCCCGTGCCATAACAACCGTGCTGCTTGGATGAGTTCGCTCACATAGCAGCCTAGAATGTTCATACCCTTTTAGACAGTCCGAGAAGCAACCAGCCGGAACGTAGGAAGGCGCTTATCACTTGAGAACTGGCGCGCTACGAGATGCACATTGCTGCTCTCAGTGAGACATGATTCTCTGATCAGGGTCAGCTGGAGTAGGTGGGTGCCGGCTACACCTTCCGGAGCGGCCGGACAAAGGCAGAGCGATGCGACGCTAGTGTTGCCACCATCATCACCGCCTATGCTCCTCCAATGACGAGCTCTGATGCGGTGAAGGATAAATTCTACAATGGCCTGCACACCCTGCTGGCGACTGTGCAGAAGGCGAACAAGTTAATTGCCCTTGGTGACTTCAATGCCCGCGTCAAGTCGGACAATGCTGCCTGGCAGGTAGTGCTGGGCCCCACGGTCTCGGTAGCTGAAACGATAACGGGTTTCCTTCTTCTGCGAACCTGTGCCGAACACCGTCTCCTTCTGACCAGCACCTTATTCTACCGTTGAACGCGGGAGAGAATGCCACGTGGATACAACCTCGGTCGCAGCGCTGGCAGCTGCGGAAATACAATCTCGTCCGGAGGCGAGATCGACAGGACGTGCTGGTGACCAAGGCGATCAGTGCTACAGATGGTTGGACGGATCACCGGCTTGTCATCTCAAAGATGAGGCTCCGACTTCAACCCCAACGAAGGCCCAAAGTTAAGCAACCACCAGGTAAGTAAAATACTCTATTGTTAAATTTGCCTGCTCACTTTTTTTCAGCAACCAAATAACCCAGAAAATTGAGGACCTGCATGCTACAGATAATAACGCCACCATGGAGGCACGATGGTGTCAAATGTGAAAGGTCATCCAGTCCACTGACCTCGATGTCTTCAGACGCGCACGCCATCAACACCAGGACTAGCTTGACGACAGTGAAGCTGACCTCAGCAAACTACTCACGAAGAAGAATGGACTAGACAAAGCCTACATAAACCTTCGGACTGACGCCAACAAAGCAGTCTATTTCAGATGCCACCGTCTTGTACAGCAACGGCTGCGGGAGATGCAGGATGCCTGGATGGTCAGTCAAGCCTTCGGTTGACTGCAAGCCTCCATGTGAAATCACCACGGTAGGCACCTGTACACAAAACTGAAGATGAACACTGCCGTCGTCTTGACGACACTCCTTAACGGATCGGAGACCTAGAATGTCTACTGGAACAAAGCCAGGAAGCTGAAACACTTCCGTCTCAGATGCCTTCGCAGAATACTGAAGCTGAGAGGGCAAGAGAGCATCCCGGACATGGAAGTCCCGGAGCGAACCGGAATTATCAGCATTCGCACCATGCTGAGACAACTGCAACTGCAATGGAGCGGCCACTAGTTAAGAATGGACGACGAGTGACTACCCAAACAAATTTCCTATGGAGATGTCACTACGTATTCTCACCGATAGGGAGGTCAAAAATGACGCTACAAGAAAACTTTACAGAAATCTCTGAAGTAACTGTAAATCAATCCGGTGACCTGGGAGGACCTCGCCCAGGATATACTGGCATGGAGAAGATCCACGATGATTGCTGCAGCAATCGATGAGGCCACTGCCGCTGGTAAGGCCAAAAGGATGGCTCGCAAGTCATAAACCCTGCGGATCAACACCGCAAATTCCCAAGCCTCCCCAATGTGCCCACGCTTTCAATGCACATTCCGCGCGCGAATCGGCCTAGTTAGACATCTTGGAACCAAATGCAACAACAATACCACAACATCAAACTATGCCACATCTGCCTCAGTCTCCACGACGACGACCACCCCAACCACTGATACCAACTTCATCTATGCCCCGTCGCCTAACGATCACTGACACCATCCTCACCCCTCCACTCCATGCACCGATCACGGCGACGAACACCACCTGCCCCACTCCCACTATCTCAGTAGCCACCTGCTATCTCCAACACCACCGCCGCCCCAGTACCAGTGATGGGGACTCTGTATTTACCTGTCCTCATTGCGATCGCTCATTCACCTCACACATCGGCCTGGTCGGTCACTTGCGAATCCATCGCACAGAGACCGGCGAACCAGTGGCAGGAGCATCAACATACAACCGCTTAACCCGACTCAACTGTCCGCACTGCCCACGCACATTCACATACTGCATGGGCCTATTAGATCACATGCGTCTCCATGAAAGCCTGCGGTAGAACACCGATATTTCGACCATTGTAGTCGGACGATGTCCACCGTATGCTTCATGGAAGGGTGGAGCAGGGACGGTGACTTGCGCGTGAATTAGTTTTAAGTGATAGTAGCTTTGCGCTGCAGCTACCGCCCTCTCTCCTCCTCCCCACCTGAGCCCGGTGTCAAGCCAGAGTCAAGATGACCGGAGGCGGGAGAGGACGCAGGTGGCTGGCGCGGCCGGGTCCCCTAAGTCATAGCCGCCCCTAGGCGTGCCACCACACCTCCATGTTCGGCATTTGTTATGGTAGCGCAACCCGAATAACGCCTGCCGTGGCCTAATGTGGCCCCCGTGTTGGTCCAACGCATCTACCACGTGGCCCGTTTAAGTGGCACTCACACACACACACACGACAGTTCGACCGTCGTAGTCCGACGATGTCAACCGTATGCTCCATGGAAGGGTGGTGCAGGGACGGTGACTTGTGCGTGAATTAATTTTAAGTGATAGTAGCCTTGCACTACAGCTACCGCACTCTCTCCTCCTGCCCCACCTAAGCCCGCTGTCAAGACAGACTCAAGAAGACCGGAGGCGGGAGAGGACGCAGGTGGCTGGCGCGGCTGGGTCCCCTAAGCCCTAGCCGCCCCAAGGCGTGCCACCACACCTCCATGTTCGGCATTTGTAAGTGGAACGCAACCCGAATAACGCATGCCATACCCTGATGTGGCCCCCGTGTTGGTTCTACGCATCTACCACGTGGCCCGTTTAGGGGGCACAAGGTAGAACCCCACTGTGGTAGAACACCACTGACTATACCACAACACTTCATCTCTCCTTACCAGTACAACCAGAGCTAACGGATCAGGACCCCCTGGCCGTCTTAAATCAGCTGACGTAGGACTTGACCAACAACGGTTAAGTCGCATAGTTTGATAGGATTTTTTCCTGTAGTTTTTTCGGCTCGGAAGTTGTCAGAATATCGGTAGGCGGGACAGGGAAGCTCCTGAATGTGAGGAGAAAGTTTTACGTTGAATAATAAGTTTTTAACGTAGAACAAATGCTTGCATTTCTCGTTTTATTTAAGTTATGACCACGAAAACTATCAAGCCATATTTGAATAAAATATAAGAGACTACGTGTCTTAAAGTATGAATTATTAAAACTCGAGCTAATATGTTAAAATAGGCACATTTTGTGATCCGTACTTTCGAAATACCGAAATCCTATGACGCGGAAAATCTAACTCTCCGAGAAGGCCTGAACTGTCATGCATGCTCCCCAACTTCTCTGCCTTGGACATTTTCATGAAGAATACTAGCTGCTTTTTGTGCCATATGAGCTCCTGTTTAACTGCAAGATCCTGTGGAGTAGTTGCGCTGTGCACAGTTTTGCAGACTACGAAAAAATCTGCTTCTCTAGGAAACTTTTGTTTAGTGATCATCCAACAAAAACCGCTTCGGCCAATGAAGATCCAACAGGCAAAGTTAACATTTAATTGTAACATGCGGGTCTCATTTGGTATATTAAAGAGTGGGAAAGTCACTTGTTACCAATTGCAAAGTCAGCATAGGGCTTAATCTGACTCCGTCGTGCGAACTTTACAAGGATAATGGTTGTCGGAGTATAAGTAGATGTTCAAATGATCGTCGGCTCCTTCTTAAAGTTGGTTGAAGGAGGAAATTTAAAACCTGAATGTCTCACCACAGAGGCCCGTCTCTCAGATGCTCATCTGCGCAAACAGCATATTGACCGCAATGGATATCGGGTAGGTATACGGAAATAATGATATATCGACATGTCGCCCTGTGACACACTATTGGTTACCCAGTTATGCAATCTTGCATTTAATTGGCTGCGGTTCTTTTGTCGTATTACGAAACTGCATACGCACCTACACGCTATTATCTCGCGCGCAATTCGTGTCCTGGATGCCCTTACACGTGCCTGCACTTATTTATTTACATCTCCATATTGCTATTGCTTAAACTATTTAGGCAGAAATCAGAGCGAACACGAAGAGGTCAAATCAGGGAGTAGGGGAATGAGGGTTTCCATTAAACTGTAGTACATGTTACGTGAAGACGCAGACCCACAGACCTCAAAACAAGAAAATTAAATATGCAGGGGCGCACATTTCTCAGAATCAAGGAAAAAAGAAAACAAACACTTCGACCGTGTTAATGGCAGTGAAATGTAAACAAAAAGGATACCCATTGGACTCACTAGCACACAGGGTCTTAACCGCTGAATCGGGTCTAGTTCCGAAGTTAAGTGAATGGGTCTTCCGATACAAACAATTGCATGATCGCGTACGCACCCTTTTGGATTTCTTTAGGTCAGCTATGTCTCACTTGGTGATAGACCAAGAACACCCTTGTGTTTCTCACACTATTTCAAGGTAGCCCTTATGGGTAGCTTCGAATACTTGTACGTTGGCATGGAAAGGCAAATTTCTACGTAGAAACGCTGTTCTTATAGCCGGTGAGTTGGCTTTTGACGGCCTCTGGATTTGCGACGGTTCTTTTATCAGCAGCGGATTTCCCGAAGGCCTATCTTGCGGAGTCAGAAATTCGTCTGATGCACGATCCCTGCGCAAGTCCACACCGAGAACATTAGCCAACCAACCCGCATTCGCGTAGACGCAAGGGCTTTTGTTAGGCCAAGTAAGGATGCGAGTGCTTTCAAAGGGTTCTACAATTGCAGAGCTCTTAGTCGCATATTTTCACGAAGAGTAGACCGATAGGAAGAATTAGGGCTTCTTAAAGTCCTTGTACGACGCTAACGAAGTAAGAGCCCCAATTTCTGACTGGTAAGCTCGGCCTTATTAAAAACTTCCTCTAACATCCACAACTCGTTTTTCTGGGCGTAGCGAGTATATTGCTCAGTTAGTGAGTGAGGATTCATCAGAATGACTATCAAAAAAGATAAGGGAGCTACAATTTCTGGCTTATTAGCCGGAATCAGCCAGCCATTTGTCTGATTAGCAAGTTACGGATCCGATCCTAGGGTGGCATATCACCAGAAAGGGCTCAAGAGTGAGACCCAGGGCACAGCGGGACCAGTGAGTCCCGTAACCAATCTTTGAACGCCTACTTTCCATCATTAATATTTCCAATAGAAACTGAAAATACAACGAGCCCGTGGTTCAATGGTAAGAGCGTTGGATTTTTGATCGACAGGTTGTGTTTCAAACCTCAGGTGGCGGTGCACATACGGTTAGGTATTGCTGGTTGATGACGGCAAATAGGCCAGAACTTGCCATTCCAGTCTTCTTTGTCTTTGTCAGTAATGCCACTCTCACTAGCCACTATGCGGCTGGTGACTGGACTCAAGACCGATCGGTGAGTGCCTATCTACCATCGTGGAATCATCATTCAAGTCACTGGTCGCATAACTGCATTGGCAGTGAAGGCACTGAATGTCGTGGTTACAGAAGATATAATACTTTTAATAAACATTTAACTTCCGGCTGAGTTGCCCCAACGAGCCGGATGTTTAGGTGCCTTTGCTTTGTGGAAGGCGATCGAATTCAGGCAATGCATATTTCATGTTGTCCACCCTGTATTTGTTATTTTTTACCACGCTAAGATTGCTATCCTGTCCTGAAGCCTGTAATAGAAATATAGCTTATTTTAAGCAGATGTTGAAGCTATTTAATTCAAAAATTCCTATATTGTACGGCCAGGAGCAGATGGTTTGATTAGTACTTCGAACTCAACTACGCCTATGGCAACAGACTGGGACGACCTCAACGCGTTCAAGGATATCGATCGGTGATGCTCATCCAACGAGGGTCAGTTATCCATCACATGTGAGGCTCCATCAGACAGAGATCACGGGGACTTGCCACACATAGAAACCATTGTCAGGTTCGAAGCACCAGTCAAATTAGTTGAAACACATTGGACATCAAAAATTAAAAATTTGACCGACAATTGGCATATTAATGGTAATCCCTTCAAACTAATGATCGGTGGTTTATGCAAACGCTGAATAGCTGATTCAACTGCGTGATATTTTCGGTTATTTACAGAATTTTCTTGAATCGTAAGCAATGGTACCCAAGATACGTCCACATGAAGAGTAATAATGGTTACCTTGATCTCGCTAGGTCTGATTCAAGCTGACTGACTTACACGCCTTAACTATGCCCACTAAGTCCATCAGGAGTAAAACATAGCACTGTAAAAGCCATAAAGTGTAGCCAGATGTAACGGTTGAACAACACCACAACTCTTAAAATTCCACTGGTCTGAGGTCGTAAAAAAGCGCAATTTCCGGTCAGACAGGAATTCTTAACCTTCTCTGCGTTTTGTGCATATGAACTGAGCATTTTAACCAGCTAATTCCAAACCTCACAGGAGATTCCCTCCATCTGTAAAAAGTACACAAAACATGCACACACTGGGGTTCAATGGTTTTCATGCGGCCAAGCGGGTAATTGTCGAATTGAACGGACAAATTCATAGTAAACGAGACTGAAACCCTCACCCATTTTGCTTAATAAGTAAAGAGGACTGGATCAGACTACAAAAGGTGAAAACGTGACCTCTAAAAACTGGTCCTAGTTAAAGGAATACAGAGTTTTGTTTTATTGCGACATTTTTTCGAAAGAGAGCTGTGCAAATACTGCTTTTACTTGTCCCTCCTGAGCAGAAGTCAATAAAAGTAGCTCATGTTTCATAAAGTTGCCTCACCTAGGGCGGCAACGCTACTGCACTTCGTGGTCGATGTTGCTCAGAAGCGAATACTGCTGTAATTTTCACTCGTCCATTTTTACCTTGGGGCTCTGAATTTCAGCACCGTCAGCAGCCGCTCAGTAGCTAGTGATATTACCGACGTAAACACAGGTGAATGCATTCCTTGCTGAACGCTCAACGATTGTTTATGGAACTCACTCGTCCTGAATGCCTTGAGGTTCACACTTGAGCCCGTCAGCAGCATCTAGGGTATGGCTGGCTGATGACGACTAATAAGCCAGAAATGACCACTCCAGTCTTCCGTATATTTACCAGCAATTGACTCTGTTTATGATTCTAGCTCCTTTGTAGCTGCTGGTTGTGCTTGAGAGTGAGCCTCAAGGCAACGTGGAACGCGTGAGTTACGTTTGCAATCGGTGAGCATTCATCAACGCATGCAAGTGAATATTCCCGATCTAAGCTGGCAAAACATCGAGCCCGTGGCTCTATGGTAAGAGCGTTGGAATTCTGATCAACAGGTTGTGGGCTCCATCCTCGGGGGGGCGGGGAGGGCACCACCTAGGGTTGCGTATGACTGGCTGATGACGACTAGTGAGCCAGAAATGTTCATTGTAGTCTCCCTTGTCTTTGCCGATCAGGTGCATCTGCCAGTGAATGCAATGGCCATTTCTAGTATATTAGCCACCGAAATTCCCGAGAAACACATTGAAACTGCAATGGTTATTTCTGAGTTATAAGCCATCATCCTCTGGCCATACCTAATCTCAGGATGTGCGACTCCCGAAGCTAGTACCTGCGACCTATTGGTTAGAAATGGAGCTCACTAACCAACAAGTCACGAGCTCATTGTCCATCCCTTGCAATTCGGTAGTCGATGGTGCACACCAAATGGATCAGGCACATATTTTTTATGATGAAATGGCTCTCACCAGTCGAGCATAAGACATGTTCGTGCGGTTTACGACGGTTAATAAGTCCGAAATCGTCATTTCAGTCTCCATCGTCTTGGTAAGTCCTCCATTGCATATATTATTTATATATGTACTCTAGATATGCCGTGTCAATTAATTTTAGCCAAAACTTTAAAGTCTCTGCGCTTTCAAATAAATTACCTAAGGACGGTTGTAGCATTAAGTATTATGATGCTGCACCACAAACACAACACGTATTTATATGTTTTTATATAATGGCATGTTTTTATTTACCTGTATGGGCAAGACTAAGTAAAAGCAAATGATATATGCTCACCGAGAGCAGCAATGCTGCTGATAAATGTCATCGTCATACTGAGGTTAAGATCGCCATGCAACAGTAATGTCCAGACGTTGGAGCCACCACCACCGGGACAACATCCGGTAGTCAGGAGTCCGAAGCCAAATTCCGGCTTGATGGGTACCACCATCGCGATCCCGAAGGCAATCTGTGGCAAATAATGTGATCATGTTTTGGGAAAACCAGCGCTAGTCATTTTGGCTGTCTGGTTATAGAAAAAAATAAACCAAGAATAAATAAAGCAGCCTACGTTCGTCTACCGGTCGGAGCTCGTTAGTCAGGTTGTAAGATGGTTGAATAGATTCAAGCCTTTCCCTCACTTCACGGGTTCCAATCTCACCGATGAGCCATTTTTTTCCAAATTGGGTCAATGAACCCCCATATAAAGATAGACCGAAAGACATTATCTATAAAGACAAGGGGACTAGAATAGCCATTTCTGGCTTATTAACCATCAGTAACATCAACTAGCCATACCCAACCACAGGTGTTGCAATACCTTAAACGCGAAAAAGTGACTGGGCGATTAAACTTCGGACGTCCCAAATACTGAGCAGCGGACTCGTTGTCCTGCCAGTTGCGATGGAGTTTTATTAACGATGATAGTTGGGCGCTCAACGAGTGTGCTACGGACCACAATCGTCCCATTGTGTCTAGGGGCTCGGAGATGTCCTTGCATCCGTTATACTAAAGCACCTTGACCTAAGTCTGTAAACGAAACTTTGAGTCGACCAGATATACTGCTAGCAGAAGAAGGCGGCCGAATAGGTAACCTCAATTTGAACCACTTGCCAAAATGCAGAAATCCGAAACTGCGACAATTCCAATAGAACCGCTAAAGTGTCATTAAAATGTGTTAATGAAACGTTCAAATTATCGTACAAAAGTATCAAATAAAAAAACTTCATTAAAGGACCATCTCATATCATCTAAAGCATGACTTTAAATTTATAAATAAAGCGGCCGTTAAAACTCCTGTGGATGGACGTCTTAATACAAAAACTGTTGGAACATTTAATGCGGTAGTTTTCTGTAGAGAAGCCCGAGTGAAAGTCATGCTACCTTTTCAGAACGAACGCCGATGTCCACCGCGTACTCCACAGCACAGCCGAAGACGGAACCGGGACTTGCGCCGCACCTAACGCACACTCCCCTCCCAACCCAACTGAGCCTGGCATTAAGACGGTGGAAAGAATACCCGGCGTGCGAATGGGCGCAGTAGCTGACAAACCTAACTAACCACAAACTTGTGCCAGATGCACGTTATCCTTATAGTACCAATCGATTTTTTATAGAAATAAGAAGCGATGAGCCTGTTACGTACCAGTCAGTCATTTGATGTGAATATCTGGTGCAAATGGATAGCACGGTGTAAATCTGCACCTAGATGCGCCATCGTACATCCATTTGCACATTTTGTTATATTTGTGGAACCCAGTTGACGTGTGTGTGTGTGTGTGTGTTTGTGCCCCCTAAACGGGCCACGTCATAGATGCGTTGGACCAACACGGGGGCCACATTAGGGCATGGCATGCGTTATTCGAGTTACGCTCCCATAACAAATGCCGAACATAGAGGTGTGGTGGCACGCCTAGGGGCGGCTAGGACTTAGAGGGACCCAGCCGCGCCAGCCACCTGCGTCCTCTCCCGCCTCCGGTCTTCTTGACTCTGTCTTGACACCGGGCTCAGGTGGGGGAGGAGGAGAGTGTGCGGTAGATGCAGCGCAAGTCTACTATCACTTTAAACTAAATCACGCGCAAGTCACCGTCCCTGCTCAACTTTCCCATGAGCATACGGTGGACATCGTCGGACTACGACGGTCGAACTGTCGTGTGGTCAGCCCAGTTCATGCGTTTGTCCGCAATGAATGACTGGCGGACTGAGTCAGGCTAATTCTAAATGTGAATTTTATAGCAAATTCACTCAGTTGGGATCAGAGCGGACCTTCCCTTATGTTGTTGGGTTCTTGCATTGTGTTGGACCACAATGCGTGGGCGTGCACTCTCTCCCGTCTCGGTTTATCTTGACTGTGTCTGGACACCTGGTCCTGGTAAGGGAGGGGAACAGAGAGTGAGGTATATGCTTCGCAGGTGGATAAAGTCGAAAACGGCGGTTAAACTAGCGTTCCTGTTTGTGTGCGTGTTATGTCGGCCCAGCACATCCCCTGTGATAAGCATGATACCGTCAACGGTCTTATTACCGGTGAAAATATCCACGGCTCTATTAGATACTAAACTAATCTAAATTACCTGTTCAAACTACTGTATCAAAATTAATATATTCTTATTTTTCTGCCCACCGAAGCATAAGACGCCATTAATCAGGCGAAAGGAAGCCGAAACCAAAGCTCTGGAGATGCAAGGCAGACAAGACTTCTTACCACGCGCACAGTAAATGACCTTACTCATGCAATGTGTCTACATTTTCAACTTCATATAAATTTGTTCAGTATAACTTCAAGGCTTTCGTAAATGCGTGGGTGCAGGTTTGTGACTTATTATTAATCTTGCGCAAATTTTGGCACAATGACAGCCTGACTCTCCCTCCACAGATAACCACGTTATTCAGATACTGACCTGTGTGTGCACATCATCCTGAACTGATACGCTCCTTTTCAACTTGCGAAACAATTTTTTTTGAGGATGCAACAGGTCCTAGATGTGCCTGGGTGTGCTGTTTGAATTCGGTTGAATCAGCATGTACTTTAATTAAATACAAAAGTGGTTACGTTTGGAGGGTCGATTAGAGAGGTTTTTAATACAGATGGGTTCTACGTTGTTTGGTTTATTAAATCTTGACTTACATATCACTTGAGGTTGTACTTTTATGAGCTTGAAAAGCCACAAAACGCAGGAACCGTCAAACCAAATGGTTTGGATGTCAGCTGCCGTATCTGGGGCAATAAACCCGTTGAAGAACGTGCTGTGATACGTTGTCATTTGACTGTGTGCGTTTTTATGGAAAGCTTTATAACTTCACTATTGGGTAAGATTTAAATTGAAGATCATCCAAGTTCAATGGATATCTGCACGCACAAATCTATCCAAATCTTCAAGAAGGGCGTACTGGAACATTCATCCCTGCAAGTGTTGATGGGATTTACAAACGTGACTGCCAAAAATATACATAGATTTCCTATCTCATGAAATGTTGACTGAAATTCTGAAACGTATTTTCAATTTGAACAACTTACTTAAGCAAGGTTGTTAACTTGATTATCTTGAAGCCTATTTCCAAGATATTTCTGTCACACGAGGTTGCTGGCTTTTGAACGAGCGTTCTCCTGACCATTTGCAGAAGATTTATTTTGTAAACAAATGGTAATTAGTTTTCTCACTGATCTTCTCTGTCCTTATAAATTCATATATATTTTACAAAAAACATGCACAAAACATCCTTTCTTTTCCACTTTTATAGAACATTGCGTCGTCTTAAACTTTTATGTTTGAAGAAATGGAAACATTTGGTTCTAAAATTCTTTTTAAATTTATGAATAATTTTGATCCCTGACAACCATTACGCTTGCATCCATGGTTTCCAAATTATGTGCTCTATACCTACTGTGTATGAAAAATCAATCATTTCTCTAAGCTATGAAGAAGAGGTGACAAATGTATTATAAAATACATAACATATGGGGGTTAAAGTCCATGCATTATAGGCTGCATAAATACATTGACGGATACGTATATTTTGAATGAACATTTCCCAGTCATAAATATCTCATAATAAGAAACCTTTTTAAGAACTTGAATCAACCATTTTCTCTTGTATGAACTTTGGCGAGGAAGTTATTTTGCAAAAAATATAAGAAATAATCTTTTTTGTGCATGCTTTCCAAAATATATATGAATTCATAAGGACAGCGCGGATCAGAGATAAAGCACATACTATATAAGCAGCCATTTATACAGATAAAACTCTTTCAGTCGGAGAGAAAGGAGCTTGTTTAAAAGCCGGGATCTTACTGTGACCGAAAACTCTTGGGATAAGGCTACTGGATTCCAATGCCTACTTTTTAAAGGTCTAGTGGAAAACGCTGGTATGCAGTCGTTCGTTGTATTCACAGTCTTACGTCATAAACCAATTAAGATGATACATTTATTACTTCGCAGAGTCGCAAGACGCCTGCGATTTCTGGTCCATGAAGGTTGAAAAACACCAGTTATGAAACCTACTGTGGTGTGCTGTTACTTAACTGCATGTAATGTGATTAAGCAGTTTCTTTCTGCAAAGCGTGAGGATTTCCTTACTGGGTAGAACACTAATGCAAGATCATATTAAGTTGAAGGCAACGCCACATGCGAAAGTCTTTACAAATCTCCAATAAGTGCGTGCGAGCCCCTTACTTCTTGAAGCTATTGCTTGAGATAAAGCGTTGACTGCCGATAATCTACATTATATTTCGCTAAGTCAAATGATGAATGTCTGCCACCTGAAGCAAATAAGGTCTGATGTGTTGGATTTACAGTGTAAAATTGACAACTGAGCATGAAGCGAAAAAATCGATGATTCAGTGTGTTAAACTACTTTGATTTGGAGTCATTCTCACACCTCCAAACCATGGTTAATATATTTCCTTTGTTTTTACTTGGGTTTACTTCAATGGATATTAGTTTGGAGATAGGGGTACTAACAAAAAAAATCATACCGAGGTGGCCATTTATGGCTTATAAGTTGGTATCAGGTAGTCATACGTAACTCCGGTTGGTGGAATCTGAGGTTAGCAAATTATAAAAAGAATGATTAACAGAAAAATTTCTAAGGCCGAATGCAGAAACTAAAATGAAAATTTGATTAAAAGGCAATAGAATACAGCAAATTATTTTCATAATTTCTATCTCATCAAACAATCAGTATATACTTGAGTTTAGTTTTGAATGATGATGATATCACCCTGCCCGCAATGTAGGTATGGCTTTAGAGTCCAGACAAAGTTATTCTATGATTCTGCTGCCAATCACAACTGTGCGGAAATTAAACATATTATTGGCTCCTCTGTTGCTCTGAACGTGATGTCCGACAGACACATTCTAGGCCAAAATGACGAGATTGCCTTTGGGAATCAAAATGGGTGACCGATTAATCTACGTTTTAACCAAAATTCTAAAATACGTTTAGGATTTGTGGCGAAGCTCACAAGCAGGTAACCAAATACCTCCTATTTGTGAAATGGCCATACAAATAAATCGTATTTGTCCATTTATTAATGCTCTTTTTCAAACATACTTACTCTTTTATAGTCACTACGCAATATTCTTAACCCTATTTAGTAATTTCTTAGTTTACCAGAGGAATAAAGATTACCTTGGATGGAAGGTATGAAGCTTAAGAAATGAAATTTATACAGGATAAGACTAAGGAACTTTGGAATTTAAAGTTTTCGGAAATAAAATAATTTTATCTTAAATATATAATTACTAACAGTGTTAAATCGTTTAAAACATTTTTACTATAAAATGAATGCAAAAAAATATTGATGCGCATGATTTTTTTTAAAATTAACACATTTATAAGGTCAAAGAGAATCAATAAATGTAAATGAATAATAAATATGTACTTAATTTTTGAAGAAAATAAAAAATTGCATCCTGTCATGATTGCAAGAATTCAGGACTATCCTCTACGATAAACAATATTAAAACCCCACTTAATCAGAAACACACTTTCTTATTTCTGTTAATACTTAATGAAGCGTGTGATCGATCGAAATTAAAAACGCACGTTAACTCAAGACGATTATGGAAATCTGCATTTTCGTTAACAAATCCATCAACTTCGTAAATTATTTTTGGGGATTTTGAAAACATAATTAAAGCAGGCTTTGACACTTTTGCCAGACTTAGACAACTATCAAGGGGAAAAGACCACTGAACCGGACTCTAGAAGAATGCATCTGTTCGGTAGAGTTCGCACTTATACAATTTGAGAGACCTTTTCCTTCGGGTAAATCTTCCTAATTTGTGCAGGTTAAAAAGAATTATTGCATTTTAAAATTCACAGCTTTCACCTATAAAAAGGAGCGCAAATCTGAAAAAATAACCTGATAAATGGGGTCAGCGAGTACGATGTGAATAACTCAAACACACCAGTGGCATTGCTCCAAATTGACAGTAAAAACCGATTAGCGGTCCTACGTGCTGCTTCAAATGAACCAGATAAAAAGCAGATCCAGGTCGCTACAATGACCAGAATTGGAACAATTATCCTAAAATCTACCTCCATTATTCCATACTTTCCCAAAATCTAAATTCGAAGTCCCATGGCCAACCCACCACCACCGAGCTTACTCCTGTTCACCAACTAATGGGAAGACGAAACGCCAGGCCAATAAACCTCTGCCTACAGTGGTCGCATTTTCTCATCCTGAAATCAAACTTAACCGCAGGTCCCATCTGAACGCATCCCGTGAGTTGGAAGTGGTGGGTCTTATCACTTATTTACAAATTGAGCGAGCAAGTGAATCGTTTATCAAAGAAAAGCTGCAATGAGGTTTGGCCATCGCACCGCGGAAGTTAAAGTAGGGAAGGTATTTGGTGCTGTTCCCTGTCTAGAGCCCGGCTTCCAAATGGGGTAGATTCCTCGATTTGTCGATATTTCCAAAGTAATTAAGTGGTTTATCAAACTTATTTATTTTGTGTTTGACCACTGATTTAATTGGAATACCACCATTACTACGGTTGAAAAATTGCTCAAGGCCTTTCATTAATATTCTGTTGTTGAGCGTGTCTGCATTAAAGTGGATATTGTCATTTTAAACAATACTGTTAATGGGCAGTGCCCCTTGAGATTCAAATCGTTGCGAAGTACTATGAGCTGCTCAACAACTTACTCTATGTTAAACTGACGTAGATTTATTGAATTTTACAGGAATATGCTAATTCGCACATGACTGATAAATACTTTTGAAAGTGGAAAAAAAGAATTTTATAACTCATACTGACTTAAATTTGCTGTAAAATCAATACAACCCATTGTAAATGAACTGATGTAAGTTCTTTAAGTCTAAAACTCACTGCTGACAACTGAAAGTTTTACTTATTCCAAAATCCGTGGAGAAGGAAATTGAAATCGCCGTTTACAGCTACTGCCCAGGTTATTCTGCATTTACTGCACCCTGGAGCCCACGCAGACAGTCGCGTAGCAGTCAGAAATTAACATCTAGAAAGAGCAGTACAAACGTTTCCTTTTCTGACGATTCTCCTATGAGCTACTCCCTACGTTCGGTTTAACCATGAACATGTTCGGCAACGTGCATTTATCACGTAATTAGCTTAGAGGAACAGAGTGACTTTTGCCGGTATAACACTGATATGGATTCCATAAGCCCAATATTGCACGTAGTTTTAATCCCACTGCTAACTGCTGCAAGTTACTAGAGAAAGTCGCAAATGTTTAGTGTTATGTAAGTATTGCATTCCAAAAATGATTCAGGTGGGCATCGATTGGAATAAGTTATGCATGAATGTGTGTACACTCTCATCAGCAGGTTCACCAACTTACCGACTAATGAGGACTTACACGGGTCAACAAGTACGAGGATAACGAAGTTACAGTTGAATGGATCTGATCGTAACTTACCAGTGGCATGATCCCAAATTGACAGCAAAAACCTATGAGCGGACCCACGGGTTTCTTCAAGTGCATCCATATCAGACGCGGATCCAGCTCGCATCCCATTGCAAACGTAATTCCAATCACCAGACATGCCACTACCACCCTGAAGATGACCTCGAGTACGCCCCGTGGCCGCAAAATCTTGACCGGAAGGCCGATGACAGACCCACCACTGTCGAACTCACTCCGATTCACCAGGGTCGATAAGTAGGCCTCCACGAGTAGGGGCTCAGATCTGTTCCAGTTGTGCCACTCGTAAGCACCAGCTCCGCTCTGCTTGATGGCTTCACGAGCCCATATTCTCAAGTAGGCTACACCAATCCGCTCACCCTGGATTTGTCAGATTCAGGCAGAGGGTTGATTTTCCTGACGAGGTAGGCTGTAGGTAAAGCCAAAACGCTGGAGCTGAGTAGGCTACCGGTGGGTAGTCTACTTCAAAGGAAAGGGCAATCGGCACTTTAAGGTCGCAGGTTAAATTGCAGGTCACCTGGTGAGGCGTTTTCTTTAGCTCAAACACGAGCTCTGACTTATTGCAGGAAACGTTAAGGGTGATTTTGCCGTCGTTTGACTGGAAGTGGCTTAGGAGCAGATCCGTGTCTCCATACTTGACTATGTTGGCATCCATTTCTGCGTTGATACGTTCTCGCTCAGCTGCGTCTTGTGGATC